>CAEGAE010042121.1:0-11437 GCA_903067095.1 Girardinus metallicus
TGTCGGTGACCAAATACTTATTTTCCACCCTTATTTTCAAATAAATTCTTTAAAAATCAGACAATGTGATTTTCTGATTTTTTTTTTCTCATTTTGTCTCTCATAGTTGAGGTCTACCCATGATGTCCATTATAGGCCTCTCTCATCTTAAGTGGGAGAACTTGCATGAAGGTCCTATCAGTATTATTCTCTATGTGAAGCTGTAGCCATGTGGCCATGGAGCTGCTACTGCACAGACATGGAAACTGAGGGAGTCATTAGAGCAACACCTCTTTCCTTCAATAAACGCCTTCAGTGCCAGGAGGCCCTGTGGAAAGTCTGCCATATGAGGACATCGTTGGTTTTGCTTCTCAGTTTCAGTCAATATTTATGAATTCATGTTAGACCAGTCACCTAACGAAATGTGTGAGAGAACATGTCTATTAAAAGAATCTTCATGCAGTATTTAAGCAACCATTTTAAAATCATTCATTTGTTATTTCATTTTCACTTAAACCAAATTAAGCTTCTATTGTTGATGGAAAACCATCAAGGCCCTCAAGACCATCCATGTGTGTCAAATAAAAAAAAAGGTGAATAAATTTTTTATTATAGCATCCATTGAAATTCTTTTTTTTTAATCTGAATTATTTCCATTATTTAATTATTCAAAATTAACCAAGTTCTTGTTAAATGTTGGCATATCCATAGGAACATCCATTATAGTTTGAACATAGCCAGTTTTCATCCTATCAGAATTCCATCTGGGCAGTTGCTAGGCAGATCCTCTGGGATTTTATAGTAAGCCTTTCAATGCAAATTCTTCAGCAGACTTGACAGGAAAAACCAGCCAATTAGAGCATTTTTCAAAGTGGGTGGGCTTTGTGATACTACAGTTTATGAGAGGTTCTCCCAGGTGAAGGATCCACCAATCAGAGCTCTGCATATATTTGAACATAAGGTGAGCTGGGTGTGTTAGGAACTGAGAAGTCAGTTCCTGTTTTAGATGGACACTTTCCAGTGCTGACTTTTATTACAATGTTGGATTATACGGTTCATGAGCATGCAGTTGTAAAGAGGGGACCTGTCATGAAAAGACTTCTTATTTAGTGGACATAAAATCAATTAACTGATATTTTGTTCTGACCATGTGTGTAATCTTTCAAACTGTTGTAATGTGGCCATCCAGGTGCTCTGTGCCTTGCTCCTGTGTCTTGGACCTATTGTCACTCTAATGTCAAAATCATCAATCTGCTTTTACAGATCAAACCGTTTCTGGTAAATTGATGTGAAATGTTCAATCTTTGATCACTAGATGTTTGACTTCCTGGCTGACATCTTGAGACACCAGTGGTACTTGCAAGCTTCCATTTTTCCTCCATATGTAACAATGGCCATCATAGTCAAACACTTTAATTTTATTTAATCAGATGACAGGGCATGTCTCCATACTGTCTCTGTTCTTACATGCAGTTACAAACTCTAATCTGGCTTTTTATGTTACTGATGTAGGAAATTCTTCCTCTTTGACTTTTCAGCCCACGTCAGTAACAAGATGTACGTCTGAAGCTCTGAATTAAAATGAACCACAGATGAGCTCCAATCTAACTTCCAAGTTGAAAATACCTTTCAGACCGTCATCATCTGGACTCTCCCACATTAATAAAACTTCTGAAATTAGGTAAAAATATACTGGCATCTAACAAACATTTTGGTAATCCTGACTGCTCTAAAACAGCAAAAGTTCAGTCTGATTTAATGTTAGACAGAAATGAACTGTGGCACGACTTTATACAGCAGGATCCTCAAATCCAACCATAGAGGGTCGGTGCTATGACTGGAGTTGAGTCAAAGCACACGAGTCAAACAACCAGCAGGATTCTGGAGAACATGGCTGCTTAGTGAGCAGGTCATTCAGCCATTTGTCTCAGGTATGTTGGACACATAAAGTTTGCAGGACACCGGGACTCGAGGCCTGAATTTGAGGAGCCCTGGTATTCAGGATATCCATGTTCCTAAACACAAAAATGTGGCTGTGTGAAAACAGTCAAAGGATAAATTCGTATTTTCCTTTTCTATTTGTTCTAGTTATCTCTGCGATATTAAAATATATGACAAAAGAGGAAAAACTGAAAATGAGCAATGAATTTCTCAAACCTACCTCCATGCTCCAGACCAAAACTCTTGCTTTTCCAGAGGTTACTGCATTGGCTACTTTTGCTCTACTTTATTAAAATAAATAAATAAATAAAATAGAGGGCTGATATATTGTGTCTTGCACATCAGGAGAGTTTTCTGACCAAACTTTTTGCAAACTAGTCCAAGCTCAATCAGAATGGATGGTGAACATCTTCATTGGTTTGTGTGAAATGGCAATGGAGTCTGGGGATAAAAACATGTATTTGTTTTATCTCAGATATAGATTGGAAGTCAACATGAAACTTGACTTCTGCTTGGAAAACTAATTTAAAATTATGACTGACAGTTTAATGAAAATACTTTTAAGCCATTGTCACTGGAATGGCGGTGTTGTTGCAGATGTCGATATGGTAAAACATTAAATATGTGGTGTTAATTTTCAAACAGATAGAAAAGCTAATGTGGAAATAGCTGGAGTACAAAGTGAGACAGGTAAGTCAGTCAAAAGTTTAACAAACAAAATTTCTAAGGTTTGACAAGAATTTAATCTTCATAGGTCTTGATGTGGATGCTTTGAATTTTTTTATAATGGATTTAAAACTACCTTCCCAAGCAAAGGTTGTACAAGCCCTTAGTTTTCTTCCATCAGAAACTTGGACAGAATACACAAAACTCTTCCAGTATGCTGCACCTGTTTAGAAACCTGTCATCTTTGTTACCTTTCAGTCAAAAACACCTGATGCAGATGTCGAGTGTTCTGGGGAGACGTAGGCAGCTCTGTTTGACTTCTCAGTGGCATATTGTTGTTCATACAGAACCTGGCTCTGCTGGAGGTCTCTTCCAGTTAAAAGGGAGAGTTGTCTCTCTCCACTGTCATCACATGCTTGCTCAGAAGGAAGGATGAGGTTTAAAAGTCACTGACTCAATGCGATCAGAACAATGCGATTGGGCATTCTGTAATTCGATCTAAACCCAACTAATCAAATTTGAACTGAACTGGATTCCTTACAACCGGTCATAAATTGGATCCATTTGTAATGTGGCTTGAAATAACTTTGCTTCATTAACTAAACTGAATTAAACAAAATCTCAAAGAATTCAAATCTTTTTGGTGAAATAAATGCAATCCATGGTTCCGTCTGACTTTTTCATGCTTCAGTCTGAGGGTTGCTTCTTATGTGGAGTGTCAAACCGTGAAGGTTAGTAACAACTCAAAGACAAACTGAATCAAAAAGAACACTACGACAAAAAGAAGTAAACAGTGCAGATGATCACACTTCACACTTATATCTGGAAATAAAGCCGAGATGGCTGCGGCTCAATTCATCCCCATGCATTTCATACCCATGAAACAATTTTGTAAATATGCACTTTATCGTATTCAGTCTAGCTAAAGTATTTTTGGAAATTATGGGAACAACCAATTGATTTTGAAAACTTTGACTCAAACCCTTATTGTTCTACTCTGGTTCTTACCCTCATTTATCCCAGATTGCTTTTAGTACACATTAAATATTATAACCTCTGATCTAACCAAACTGGGTGGATAATATTGAGTTATGAAACCATATTTCCCCGCAGTACACTACTGACGTGGTAGAATATTAAAAATAACTGGAAATGTTTGGCTTGGTTTGTACTAAATGTTTCCCTGGCATGTATGAACCGATTCCTGAAACATCCCATAGCAAGTGGTTCCATTTAGTACCTGAGAAATTACCTAAAGATAGAGAGGTATGAAAGGACGAGGGATGAAATGACCAGCAGCCACCAGGATCTATGCTTTTCATACACAGGAATGGTAGAAGCAGTAAAACCATGCTTTACCTACACAATGTCTACTGAACTGCAGTTCTTTGCTCAAAATGAAAAATTATCTTTCATATTAACAAATGGTGTACTTAGTGTGTGTAGAAATGCAGGCAGATATTCAGTTTGCTCTTGTAATTTATTTACAAATATTAAAAACTACATACCATCTTCATTCTAAAGCAGAACAAAACATGTCCACCTTCACGCTTCTGCTCTAACTCATGCTTATATCCAAAAGGTTTATTTTACATATTTAAAAAACATCTAAAATCCTTATCAGACTACGGACAGAACAAAGCTGAGTGCTGCCGTTAAGTCAAACATATTGCACAGCCTGACTTCATTCATATTTTTTATCTTCATAAATAGTGCAAATGGCATTTTTTTTTTTTAAACAGGAATGTTCTAGAGCCTCAGTCAGATATAACAGTATGAACTTTGTACAGTGAACAAAATCAACACAAAGCAGGAAACAAATCCAACTTTGTCTAAGAAATAAAATAATAATTAACAAGAAAGGAAAAAACAAGAATCAACACAAAATGTATACAGATTGCCACAGACAACAAAATAAATATTCTCCTCTATGGAGAACAGAATCCACCTGAAGATGACCAGGTGAGTTTTATTCTGTCAAAGAAACAGTAAACACAAGAAGTACAAAAGAAAAACAGAAGCAGGTTGTTAGAACTGAAAAAAAAAAAAGTCCGGTTTTAGCTCCACATGGACCCCCGGGTCAGAGTCAGCTACATGTTCTACCCGGTCTACTCCTGTGGGATCAGTGTGTGTTTTAGCTCGCTTTCAGGCCACAACAAGTGAATTTCCCTTCAGCAGACTGGCAGTCAGTTAGATTGGAGGGGAGTCGGGTGGAGTGGGAGGAGGGTGGGGGTGTACCTTAGTGCTCTGTAGAGCAGTGACTCAGTGGGAATCCTTCTGTGTCCTGTCAGAACAGGAAGCAGCAGGAGGGGTGAGGGATTAGGAGATGAGGGCACAGGCAGTGAGGAGTTAGGGGCCCACTCAGGAAAACAACACAAACACAAGCAGGCAGAGGGAGCTTCCACACCGTTCATCCAGTCCAGCCGTCTGCCAAACAAGTGCTGCTGGAGGGTTCAGGGGGGTGGGAGGTTTGGGGGTTGAAGGGCAGAGGGGTAGTGGGGACTTACTTGATGTTGTTGGCATCTGCCACAGCAGCTGGGAAGGAGGAAGTGGAGAAAGAGTCTTTTATGGACTTTGTGGGTGGGCCCAGGACGTGTCCCGGCAACCAGCCCTCGGCCTCGGGTGACTGGCTGTCAGCTGGCCGAAAAACGAGGTACATGTTCTGCTGATTGATGGTCAGGACTTGGACCACGTCTCCTCTGCTGACACTTATCTCATTCTCTTTAAGTGCAGTGTAGTCCTGAGTGACCCGCATGGTGGAGAAGAGGCCGTTACAGTCATCGTGCTGGGGGGGGGTCAAGGGGGAGAGGTTAGGGAGCGTTAACATGTCTTCTCACATTCAAGCTCAACTAAAATGTGCATCTACCTACATGAACAAGCCAAATATCAACTGGAGGATAACACCATTCAGACTCAAGGTGAGACTTTCGTACTAGTAACCTGATTGGAAACTAGTAGGGATCCTAATAAGTAAACAGTAAACAAACCTAAGCACTCTGTACCAACAGTCAAGCATGGTGGTGACAGCATCATGCTGTGTGATTGTTGTGCTGCTAGTGGTTCTGTGAAATTCGTAAAGTAGATAAAGTAATGCAGATAGAGGACCATCTCCAAATTACCTGACTACACTTTAAATTGACAGCAACTTGTACACTGGACAACTGTCTCAAACGGAAAAGCATCTTTTGGAACGGATAAAGCCGGCATTACCCTGCAGAACCGTTTATTCATGGAAGTGTTGTGTATGTTATCCTTTAAGTCTACGTTCACACAGCAGGTCCAGATGCTCAATTCAAATTCATAATAACAGACTAAAAGAAATTGTGAACCGTTTACGACCCCGAAGCGGATGGATTATTTAATTATTCAGCAATGAGAGCTGAATTGTAATAAAATCACCACACAAAGAGAAAATAATGAAAAGAAACTCCAACTAATAGAATATTTTGTGGAATTTTGGCTGTAACTTCTGGAGAGAAGTCTGATTGGAAGTGGTGATGTGATGTGACTTCTGTCATAATTTCATAATTATAACTTTCAGCTGTCATTTACATCCAGATTTACTGTATCTGATTTCTGGTGCAAGATTATCAATGGTGTGAAAGTCAGATTAAATGTGACATGAGGGAAAAGATCAGAATTGGCCATTCAGACTGCCCTGAAAAAGTTGGATGCAGATTCCATAAGGACAAAAAGATAAATTAAACATTTGGAGTAGGGTTGCATTCGCCTGCTGTGTGAATGTACCCCAAGAGAAAGTGGATGTGCTTTAGTGACTTCTACTGTTCCCTCAGTGAGAACAACAAGGCGATATTTTCTTACTTAGTTCAACTTAAGTTAGTCTTAAACGTACTTCTATCTGAGACAGCTCTGCATCTGACTCCGGTGAGTCACAGTCAAGCTTTTGGAGAAGAAGCTAATAAAGTCAGAGTATAGTGTTCTAGATATTCCACTACCCACTGGACTGCAGCCTAGATTTTAACCTTAGCTTTTAGGTCAGCTGACTTACAGAGTGTGTGTTGCGTTTACTCAGTTTCAGAATGAAAGGCGCTCCAAAAATACCTGAATAAAAGAGCATGCTGCAAGAATGCAGGAACTTACACTGGATTCAAAGCAAGAGGAGCTGCCATTGGAGGTAGACACTTTTAAAGGGCTCTTCTCACCGAAGCCCAGAGCTGAGGATGGCCGGCTGTGGGAGGATGATGATGATGGCCGATTTCCTGACGATGAGGGCCGTCTGATCAGAGAGGAGCTGCCGTCTTTGCTTTGACACTGCTGGTACACAATGGGAGACTGCAGAGCTGCAAACACACACAAAAGGTTAGAGTTGATGGTTTCTGTTGAGCTGCCACTGGATAACATGGGACAGTAGAAAATGCCTCTTCCACATTGTTTAGTTGCTTCAACACCTTGGTGCCCTTTGCATACAATATTGACATAGCCTATCTTCAGAGAATGGGGTAATAGTTTTCTGGCCTTTCATTTTGATAAAAGACCACAAAGAGTTCATCTCTGAAGGGACAAATGGACACAAAGCAGGCTCAAGTTGTCTCTTTGTTTGGCCATCTTCTTTATGAGGACAGCTAGCCCTTTAAGCATGTTGTCGACGTTGTAAGTTTAATTTTCAATCAGACTTTCTGGGGTGTGAGTGTTTGGCGCTCTAGATAGTGTGTCAGATAGATATTTCATTTCATATGTCACATTTGTAAAGAACAGTCAGTGGACCACCCAACCTGTCAGCACATATCTGTTCCTGTTCATAAGGATAACTTTAACTGAAACGGATGTTAACATTAAGTCATATGCCCCAATCATCCATGCGACACAGGAACCAATAGCATCTCTGCTAAAGATTAGTTAAAGGATTAATGTTTTGCGTATAGGGGTACGCGTGTGTTGGTGTGTGTGTGGGTGTCCGCACCTGACAGGAAGTCATTCTGAGCATCCAGGATGTTCTGGATGTGTTGGACCCAGACCTGCTTGGTGTCGACGTTGGCGGCCTGCAGAGTGAAGCGCTCCGATGAGCCGCGAGAGAACATGACGAATTTGCAGGCATCGTTGTCGACAGTTTCCTCCAGCCCCAGGTTGGTCACCTGCGGGGGGAACCAGTGATAATAGTTAAGCCGATCATTCAGAAGCCACTTTGTGTTTGAATGAATGAATGAAAGAATGAATAAATATCTATCCATCCATCTATCACACCTGTTCAGTCATCTTTAAGTAAAATGCTATGAGCGTCTCCAAGTCTGGCATCAGTCAGTGGAATATCTGCCACACTGACATCATCTACCCACCTTAATGCACTTTTTGAACTGGTAGCCAGGTGTGGATGAGCCTTTCCTGAGCAGTTCACTGAAGATGACGATTTGCTCAAAGAGGAAGACTCTGCGTTCTTTGGATCGTGACAAGACTCCAGCATCTTGCTCCGTCACAAAGAAGGTTTCCTGCTGCAGCAGTTTGCCCTGATTGGCCAGATTTCCCTGCAGAGACAACCAGGGTGGCTTTAAATGCTGAAATTTAAAGCCACCCAGTCAGTGAAATGTTGGCATGACAACACACCTCATATCCCTGAAGCCGGCCCAGATTCATCATGTCGTTGCAGAGCTTAGGAACCTCAGACATCAACTCCACAGCTTTCTGTCATGAGAAACGGAAAACAGTCCTGGGATCTCAGGAAAAATACTCAGACATTCTAGATGCAGGCTGGACTCTAGACACAAAGTATTCTCTCTCTGCATGATTGATTTGGATTACCTCAATTTGCTTACAGTCCATGCCAGCCTTGGAGCTGTACTTCAGGTAGTCCTAAGAAGAAACATTAGCACCCAGTTAACAGTGACTCAAACATGTCGCTTCTCAAGCTACAGTGCCTAGAAAAAGTGTTCATACTCCTGGAAAAATCACCAACTTGAACGTATTTTAGGTATTAGGAAAACACAAAGAGTACAGATAATGAAGAGGAAGAAAATGGGTTTCATTTTAGAAATGCAGCATGACCGCAGAGTGTGTTGCAAGTACAGAGAACAGATAGGTTGTGTTTGTAACGTGTGTGTTACAAAACAAACACACAAGTTTTGTGTTTGTAAAGGGTATGAATACATTTAAATGCTCTTCAAACTGTGTCTGCAGGCTCTGGAACATTAAATAGAAAAAGCAACATTTGCCAGGTCACAGTGTAAAATAAATGTAGCGTGCTGTTTCACTGTTTGGTACCTTTAGCAGCAGCTGGTATTTGGTAATTCTCTGGATGGGTTTAATGAGGAAATCACTGATGGTCAGTTTAGACTGAATGTCCTGCTGGATCCCCTGAAAAGCAGAACATTAACAACACAGAGATCTGGTGTTTGGTCAGATGCTTCTGATAATATATCAGTCACAGAAATGATCCTGAGACAAGAACAAGTTAAAAACGAAAATGTTAACAAGAACTGATGTGACTCACTAATAAAAAGCTGAAAATCATGAGGGAATCATGTATGTTAAGGCAGTCAGATAATAATAAAAAAAGACTACGTACTTCAAAGAATTTGTCATATTCTGCAACGATGTACTCTGATTTGGGCTTATTCTGACAGTAAACCACATACATGTGCAGTCTTCTCTCCTGCAACACAAACATGAGGTCTTCATACAGTTCAGCGCAGGAATATTAGACATCATTCTTTTCCGTTTTTACTCACATGCTTGATGAAAAGTTCCGGGAGGAGCCCATTGTCGTCAACACACTTCTCAAGCTCTCCTACGAAGAACCTGAGGCACACCAGAGGAACGTCAGCAGCAGACAGACGGCCCATCAATGCTTCCAGCACCATCTGGGAGACTTACTCTCTGTGCCAGTCATAGATGCGGTGAATGTTCCCAAATACTATTTTCTCTTTTCCCTTCATGTCCTCTGGAACGCCCTTCTCTTCTATCCGCTTCATGAATCCCTGCAGAGACAGAAAAATGATGGTGAAGCCGCTGTGTTCTGCTTCGCCTCACCGAAGCCTGGTCTGGAATTCTTACCTCCACCACGATTCCCAGGTCTTTAACGTAGTCCTTCTCTGTCTGAATGAGCTCGTTCAGGACAAACCTGAACACACAAACCACAGCGTGGACACATCAATCACATCTTTAGCATCTGCAGTGATGCTACGGACCACAGCAGTGTAGAAGAAAGTTAGCCTGAGTACTCACGTCCGGTGTCTCATAGCTTTGGCTTTCTGGTCCTGTTCGGAGTTCCTTGCCTGAACCGGTGTGTGTTGTTCCGGTGGAGATGGAGGGGTGAAGCCTGGGTACGGTTCCACCGTCTGAACAGGAAACGAGCAACGTTATTCATGCACAGGGCTACAAAGTCAGCCTTCTGTAACCTGAAGAACATTTCTAGGTTCAGGGGACTAAAGTCCCAGCAAGATCTAAATGAAACTCATCCAGACGTTTAAATTTAGTCGCATTGATTACAGCAACAGTGTCTTCACAGGTGTGTCTAAAAAAAAAAAATTAAAATCATTCAGATGGCTGCAGCTGGTCCAGAACACTGCTGCAATCCAGGCAGGGTGGTCAGGGTGCTGATGTTTCCGAACAGCAGGGGGCAGTAGTGGTTAAGGGATTTTTTTCTGCAATCAGCTGATGGGTCAATACCATCAGCTGATTGCTGAACAGAGAGCAGTCTTGCAGCTAACTTTAAACAAATGTTCTCCAGGAAAACAACCCACTGTGTCTCGATCAAACATAACATAACATCCCACAGCATCTACTGCAGCACTGCAGCCATGTTTTACAGAATTACATTGCATTTGAAATGTGCAGATGAAACTTTGCTAGCAACAAAACTACAGAAAGCAAATAAAATCACAGTAACAATCATACAGTTATTTTGGTCGAAAACCAGTTGGAAACTTCTTTTTTTATATGAGGATGCTTGAAGTTCGGACAGAGCTCATGATAATCTCCACAGAAGGGTCATGGTTGTTTTCATGGTAAGCACACAAGATTATACATGTCAAGAAGATTTATCTAAGCCAAATGTTACAAATTAAATTCATTAATAAAAGCTTGCGCTAAAAATTACTTGAATTTCAGTAATACAAAAGTGACCTTAAGTCAGGGCATTAAATTTACAGTTAAAAAAAACAAAAAAAAACACTAACTGTAGGGATAAAATAGTTTTAATCTCTTTGTTCTACAGCCACATAGACCAGATCTCCTTCCTGAAGGGTAAAGATTGAAGTGAGTGCAGAGGATGACTGGAATCCACCAAGACTTTCTTTGGGCTTTGGACACTGATCTGGACTTAACTGGGTCCATAATGTCCTTCAGTTGAATTTTAATGATTGTTCTGTATTCTTTGATAACACCCTGTAAGCGATTACACATTTTAAATTCAACAAGCCAAGCCAGCAAAGTAAGGAGAAGCTGAAGACAACTTCAATGAAATACAGTGGGGAAAAAGTATTTAGTCAGTCACCAATTGTGCAAATTCTCTCACTTAAAAAGATGAGAGAGGCCTGTAATTGACATCATAGGTAGACCTCAACTAGGAGAGACAAAATGAGAAAAAAAATATTCAGAAAATCACATTGTCTGCTTTTTAAAGAATTTATTTGCAAATAAGGGTGGAAAATAAGTATTTGGTCAATTACAAAAGTTCATCTCAATACTTTGTAATATGTCCTTTGTTAGCAATGACAGAGGTCAAACGGTTTCTGATTATCACTCCCACAGTAGATTTCTTCACTCCAAGCTGCTTGCCTATTGCAGATTCAGTCTTCCCAGCCTGGTGCAGCTCTACAATTCTTGTTTGTCGGTGACCAAATACTTATTTTCCACCCTTATTTTCAAATAAATTCTTTAAAAATCAGACAATGTGATT
>CAEGAE010042139.1:0-14934 GCA_903067095.1 Girardinus metallicus
TCCATCCATCCATCCATCCATCCATCCCTCCATCCATCCATCCATCCATCCATCCATCCATCCATCCATCCATCCATCCATCCATCCATTCAGCTATCAGGTCTTTCCTGTCTGTTTGCAGTTTTTCATGGAATTGTTTTCACTTTAATTTGTATCTATTTTGTTTTTAGTCTGCCTGGTAACAGTGATCTTACTTTTACCAGTCTTAAATATTGATACATGAATGGGAGGAGAGGTGTTTGACTGTGTGCATGCATGTGTGCAAGATGTGCATGTGCATTGTCAGCATCCACGAACGCTTCATATTACGCACAAGGCTTGGAGAGGAAGAAAAGTGAATTTTCCCATGGCTTTCCAGAAGACAAATCCAGCCTGTAATGTAGCTTTGTGTTCACCTTACTCCCAGCCCATAAATAATGGCATACCTTTCGTCAGCCCTGTCTACCTGCTTTATCCCCCATCCTCAGCAGGGTAACCTCCTATTTTATATCTGTGCGTTTACAACTTTTCTCTTAAAAACGTATGAAATCATTCAGTGATTTTTTTTCTTCTCTATTTTCCCAACTCCTGTCTGTCTGCATGTTTTTATGTCTAAAGGCCTGTAGGTTAAAAGCATGAAGGGGATCTCTTTTTATTCACTAATGAGAAAACGTGCTGGGAACTACGACTCTCGTCTAACATCAGACGTACAGGAAGAGAGCAGCGTGCGCAGATGAACACAATACTGCAAATAGTTCAGGCTACGCGTACAATCGAAACGCAAAATGTGCTGCACTCACAAAAAGACATGCAACTCAAAACATGTTGAGTCTATGCTTCTAATTCACCAACCCCTTAAAAGGAAGAGTTGCACTTCAAATTGCACTGATAACCAGTGCTGCAGTGCAAACACACATTTGAATGAAAATATGACTATATTAATATATATTTACACATCTTATTTATATCAGAAATTAATGCACCACTGGTTCCTAAGCAAAAAGAGGGCAAATATGTCATGAGGAGAATGAATTAATCCTCTCCCACAACTACAACAACAAAGGAACATATACAATGTTGTGGTTTTAAAAAAACGAATAAATATTCAACATAAATACAGAGCTTTTCTCACAAGCCAAGTATTGTATCTAGAGAAAAACATTTTAAATAAATATACTTCACCTTAATTACACAGAACGATGTGTCTCAAATTTGTTTTGGCCCCTCCAGTGTAACGACGGGGCTAGGTAAGAGTCAAACAATTGATTGGTAATGCAGGCAGGGCTGCTTCTAACGCAACATCCACCACAGCTAAAGTGTAGGCTAAACCAGCCTTTGTGCTTCTGTGTGATGACTTTATATTTATAGTAATCATCAAGAAATTATTTGCTTTTAAAACATGAGCTTAAAATGTCCAGAAGTAGTACAAAATGGCTAAAATTTCACTGACTAGTGAGATACCAGTTTGACCAGTCAAAATGTGATTATAATTAAACCAGTTTCTTTTCTAAAGTCTTTTCAGATTGATCATTTGCCTCATATTTCTAGCACACATAAAGATAACATTGCGTAAGAAAATAATGCACAGTGTTTCCTGTTTAAGGTTTCTCTAGGTGTCTCCAGCATCCACGATTTATTTCCAGTTAACCCAGACTGCCATTTATTTTTTCTTTGGACCTGTCAAAGCATTTCTTTGCCTGAACTTTGCAACTCAGAGCTGCCACATATACCTCCACAACAGATCCATCAACATTACGCAAATGTAACCATAACTCTTTACTTCGTCTCATGTTGCATAGAGGATGATTGTATCACCTCAGGATGCCAAATGCTTGAAGTGGCTAATATGCTAGGAGCTGTTCTTTATTGTCTGACTCTATTGTCTGGAAGCACTACTAGGCTGAAAACTTTTCTTTTCAGATATAAAGAAAGGGAATATCAACTGAAGTGAAGCAGTCCACCATCGTTCTGTGGTCCTTCTTAGAACGTCTTAGAGCTGAAACCCATTTTATCCCCCATCTGTCTGGAGGGAGCGGAGTTGTGAATGGGGATCTTATGACAAGGCATTATGTGGGAGATATGTTGCTATGATTACTCTGCAACACTACCTTTGCAGTCACATGTAAGAGTGATGGCTTTTGATCCGCTTGATAAAGGAACAAACTACATGACCTTCAGGGTTTAATATGGATTTTTTTTGTACTGTGATTATAATGTATACAGGACGGTGGAGACCATTGCTATTTTTTCTTTTTTTTTGAGCTAAGCGTTGTTTTATTCGAACCCTGTATTCTTAAGTCTCCAGTGTGTTTACCTGCATATTTATCTTTTCTCAACACACTTTTTTTTTTAACTTTAGGCTTAGAAGGGCATTCTGACTAAAGTCAGGAGAAACAGTTTTCTTTATTAAAATTATTTTTTCTTTCAACTTTTTCATTCCTCAACCAAATGAATGACGCAGAAAAATGTCCCAAAATAATTCAATTAAATTAATTACATCAGTGTGGCAGCTCCTGCTTTAAAATGATCAACAATTTTAATATCAAACTTAGGTAACATCCAAAAATCTGTTTAAAATGATGGTTTTATTAATTAAGACAATAAAGGTATCTAAACCAAACCAGCCCTTGGTGACCAGTTTGCCTGATTAAGAGTAAACACAGACCAGTTTGGGAAAACAGACGGTGACATCCCAGTAAAAGCGAACAAGTTCAGCTTTTTATCAAAACTAAAGCTTCCTAATTGAAATTCCTCTCCTTTTTCTGACCTGAAAACTTATAAAATCCACCCATTCTATCCCTGTGCTCTTATTTCCTGAAAACACATCTGACCAGTAGATAGCCTGTCCTACTGACCTCATGTGCTTCTGTGGTATAATTTATATGTGTGTGCATTTCACTGATGTAATAGTGCTGCTCACCCCAACCCCTGCTTTCCGTTCCATTCCTCGTCTCCATTTACTCTGTTCTCCAATGTTGCCCCAGGCACCACTGTCACTTCCCATCATCCTTTGTTCTTGCAGTAAAAGTGACGCTACATGGTTGCGCGGTGAATTGCTATCCACATTTTCTTCTGCATGAACAACAGTTAAGCTATTTTACTATTATTAAAGAGTCATGGCTAGCTTTCTTGGATACATGCATAGCCTTTGTCAAGTGCATTGATGTTTTCATGCAAAGCCCTAATAATAAAAAAAGCCAAACAAAACCCAATAGCTGCAGATTATTAGTGTTGTCTAACTTAAATACCAACCATAAATACCAGCTGCAATTTCTGCAAAGCAGCAGATAAATTTGATTAAATACATTTTTATCACTTTCTCATCCAAACAGTTGGCTGTATGTTTGATTATTTCAATACATATTAATGTTTTTGTTTCTTCTATGGTTATTTTTAAGTGATGGGTTTTTGTGCTGTCAAAGTATAAGAGATGAGGACCCAACGCACAGCCCTGTGGTACTCCCTTCAGGGTAAAGAAACAGTGGGGTTCAAATTGACTGAATATAAACTGTCTGTATGTAACTTTTATAAAAATATATTTTTTTACATATTTCTTAAAACTGTAGCTATTTCCTGACAGTATGATATGAGACAGATAATCTTCCTGAGGTGTCTGCCATCTGCAGAAATATAACACCTGGTCAGAAACAGCCAATTAGAGCCAGGAGGAGGATCTTAGGACTGTCAATCATTCTTGTGTACATGCTGCTCTACTTTTATTATCACTTACTGTTAAATGGTATTCAGTGTTTGGATATTGTTTGACTAAGGATTGTAGTTTAAAATGCAAAACCGTGTTGATCAAAAAGCCTTCTGAGCCGGGCTGCTCTATGTCGCCAAAAATTGCCTAAAAATTTCAATTTCACGTCGACACGACATAAACGTCGTGTTGAAGTTTATGTTGGAGGAATCCCACTTTACATTTTGGATTTAGGTTCAATTTAATTTTTGTGGTAGTGACGCTGATTTCCATCTGCCAAACTTTCCATATTCCTGTGCCATGAAAACCGCATTGTTTTTATGAACCGTTCCGAAAATGTCCTGACAGTTTTGAAAATCAGTTTTAACGTGTGTGTGTGCGTGTGTGTGTGTAATTTGTACTCTGCTGTATGTGTGTGTGATCATTAGGTTTGTCCACTTCAAATATTAATGAAAGCTCCGCTGTATCCCTCAAAAAAAAAGAAGAAAAAAAAAGGAGTAACACTGATACACTAGCAGAGCTCCCCACTCATGTGTCCTCAGCCATTATCACTCCCATAAAGACTTGCTTATATAATATGTCCAGCCATTAATGGAAAATAACACTCGGTTCCAACAAAGGACAGAAATGCAATTACAGTTCTGAATAGCGGTGCTGCTCCTTATTCTTACCCAGAGAGGAGAGAGAGAGAGTCAGGCAGAGTTACCAGGAAGGACAGAAAGCAGGAGAAGGAGTGAGAGACCTGACTGCCATTTAGTGAAAGAGAAAATTGTGAAGGGTGGAGGGAGTGTTAGTAATAAGAACAAAGAAGGGATGAAAGGTTATAGTGTGGAAAGGGTCATTATTAGCTCTTTTGTTGTTCTATAATCCACAATGATCTGAGGTTGATATGTCTTGTGTATCTCTTTTTTTTTTAAACTTGCTGGACTTTGGGGCAGTAGGTCAGAGAGTTTACGTCCCATTTGCTCAACGTTATCCTTGTGCTTTCACCAACTCTATTTCTTGGGACTTAATTTAAAGTTATAAAGTGAAAAAGTGCTTCATTCATACCTTTTTTTAAATTAATCTTTTCCTTCCTGATGTTTGAAATACATATTAAGAAATCGTATGTTATCTGTCATAGATGACAGAAGTGATTTAAAATGAGGCATTGAAGTGTTTCTTCCCCGATTTGACACTTTAACTTGTAACATGTTTCAAAGCAGATCCAGGTATATGTAGAAAAAGCACAGAAAAAGTTGTTGTCCACCTTTGTAGGCTCTTTAATTTGAACATTATGAAATGACATTAACAGATGTCAACAATATACAGGCTGGATTTTTAAAAAAAGTTCTGTAAAGTTAAATGTAACTTGTTGGAAAACAAAGTTTACAGAAAAATATATAGATGTTTTGAAAATGTTCTATGGTTGTAAAATATTATGAGTGTTACTAGAACTACATTACTGTGGAGTCAAACTAGATGTACTCAAAATATTTCTGAGTTAAATATGAAACTGTATTTGTTTTCTTTTCGGTGATAATAATATGGTATGTTGGAAGATTTCAAACATACAACACAATCAACATAATACAAAGAACTTTGTGCCTCTAAAATTACTTCAAATGAGAAAACACAAGCATTTTCTGAGAGTATTTATAAACGTAATACCTATCAGTTTGTAGAAAGTCCTGTTCCTTTTTGGGATAGCCTATTTCTGGTACTTGTTAGCAAAATGTGAGTTAGAGCCTTATTGCTTTCTAACCTAAAAGTTGAAACCTGCGTTCACATCTTTCAAAGAAAAGCAAGAGATTTCTATATGGCTGAATTATGTCTCCTGTTTGAACTGATCATACAGATTAGAAAAGATCTACCTGATGAAACACAGTTAAAGTAATGTTCCTCCATGCCACCCATATCTTTTTCACCAGGTATTTTGAGAAATGTGTTGTTTTTCTTGAGCTGAGTGAACATATCCAGCGAGTGTCCAGGTTCTTGTAGCAGGCACAGTGTCAGGAGAGGTTGTCGTCACATTTGTCAGATTCCTGTAACGTGCCAAACGCGCTGAGGGCAAAGACACAGGCAGGGACGTGCGTGTGTGTGTGTGTGTGCGTGTGCCCCCATGAGTGCATCTATGACGTTCATGTTTAAGCATCGCAGCATACGTGTGTGTGTGTGTATGAGTAAATACGCTTGGAGCAAAAACAGCAACACACATTGTTAATGCTTGCAAAAGAGACAGATTACTAAAATATTGTCACTGAGTGTGCAGGTGTATGTGAAGCTTTGACAGAGAAATTTGCACAGTCCTCTTTGTGTGTCCTCTGACTCTCAAGTTTTTTTTTTCTTTTTTCTGAATACTTATGTAGAACAACTGTTTGCATGGCTGCATTATGAATCATCTCTGTGTCGCAAATCACCCCCTAAATACATCTAACCTTCACGGTTCAGCTTCTGGGTGAGCTCATGTGTTAGTCAGCGTGCAAATGTGGGTTTAGCAGAGGGGGATGCTCCTTCTGCAGCAGCACAACAAATGAATGCAGATCATCCAAAACTTTCCAAAATATTTTATCAGTGTCTTTAAAAATCATGTATTGCACTTGAGAGGTGGGAGAAATTGTGAAAAAGTAACTAATTTAATGTTAAAATCGAGGAAGCATAAACAGATTATTTTCCTGAAAATAATTTTCATTTCTCTCCTCGGACCAGTTGTCCTCAAATTTCCCTTTTCCTTGATGGGAAGACGAAACGGTGGCGATTAAAAATGTAAGCTCCCCGTTTTTGTGAATAATTTATCAGTGAGTGGCATATGTTAAATATGTGTTGAAAGCATACATTAGATTTGTTTTGTATACAAATGAGCTCCAGGCGTCCACCCTTGGGAGGTGGGGGGGATTGTAGCCTGAGAGATTTGGCATAAACTGATGGTGTATTATTTAGATGTGCAAAGATTTCCAGTTCAGTTGCTGCTGTTGCTTTTGGGCCTGATTAGACCACAGGTTGTATCAAGGGATGGGTGGAAGCCAAGATATTCAGGCACACAGACATACATCAAAGTAGACACAACATAGCGAAACGAAAAAGTTGCTATGTTGTTGAGAAAAATCCAGAAAAAAAAGGAAAACAAGAAATATTTAGACTTTCACATTTTATTTCCTCTGCCATTGTCCAGCTACATTTATGTAAATGTAAAAAAATGTTTGTTGGTTTTACATGAGAGATAAAGTCACCATAACGCACTTGCAAAATATGTCGAAAATACTTGAGATGCTTGAGATCTTTTTTTTTTCTTTTCTTACAAATATGAAGCAATATTTGCTATTTGCAGAACAAATCTGATCAGTAAAGGTTTTCTAAACGTTTTCAAGTGGCTTTTCACATTCTGTCACACTACAAATGCAAATGCAGTGTATTCAATGTGGATTTTATGTAATAGACCAAAATAAAATGGTACATAATATAGAAACAGAAGGAAAATCATAATTGGTTTTCACATTTTTTTAAAAATAAAATTTGAACAAAATGTGACCTGCAGTTTTCCACCACGTTTACCATTTTGCATGTAAGCCAGAAAAGTTAATTTTGGTCTCGTTTGACTACACTTGAGTCTTTCAGATCTCCTCGTTCTACAGATGTACTTTGTCCTGCATGTCACTCTGAACCACAAAACTTCCTTTGACATGACGGCTTTCCTCTGAACTAACATTGGTGTGAATCTCTGCAGCTGCTCCAAAGCCACCATGAGCCTCTGGGCTGTTTCCCTCAACAATGCTTCCTTTGTCATTTCAGGTGGACGGACATTTCTTGGTAGTTTTAGTTATTTCAATTTTAGGTAATGGATTGAATGTTACTCTGTGAGACACTGAGAGCTTTAACCTAACCTTGCACTAAACTTCTCCACATTCTTCTCTTGGCCTGTTTGCTTTTTTCCATGGCTTTCATGTCAGTGTTTGTTCATCAATGTTCTCTAACAAAACTCTGAGGATCTTCATACTGAGATTCAAATACACACAGGTAGACAATATTCAGTATTTGTTCTGTTTGGAGACATCGGGCTTTATTTTGGGGTATAAACATAAACAAGCTTGAGTTCAAATCTAAATAACTTTTTTTCTGAGTTTTTATTCATGACTTCCATTTTAAAACTCTGCATATTTTCCACCTGACAATTATGTGCTATGAAAATGAATTTATTTGTCTATTACCTTCCGCTTAATGTTCTCTGACAAAACCGTCTCTGCTTGAGGTAATTTCAACTTAATTCTCTGACCGATTATCTCTTGTTGTGGCTTTATGTCCATTTCTCAGAACAATCAGCATTTTACCTAAGGTCAATCTAAGGTCACCGCTATACTGCTGAGATTAATCTGAGAAGTTAATCTCCTCTTGTGCAGTTTGTAAGTTACACAAAAATAACCGAGGGACAGTTAAAAACAGGCACAATGTAATTTTTACCTCTGAAAATAATTAGCATAACCTGTATGTGAGTGTTTATGGATGAGTAAGGCTTTTTATGTGAGCATCAGTTTCTGACCCTTCCTAAAAATTCAACGCTAGGTTGGCTTTAAGTAGAAAGTCCGACCTGACTGTTTATTTCAAAAGCAGGCAGATGGCACATAACTGAATGTTGATATAAAGGATAATATTAGCAAAACAAAAACTTATTGTTCTAGTTTTTTTTTTGGAAGAACCGCCACTATAACCTGTTTATTTGTACCAAATGATCAAAACTGATATAAGACATTAATGCTGCTAATATAATGATAAGTGAGGTCTTAAGATTTAGTGTACTGCTGATGGCGATGTGAAAAACTGGGAAACAGAAATAAGAATGGTGTGTATTAGGAAGTAGATGTGAATAGTTACTGTGTGTGTGTGTGCGTGTGTGTGTTGAGGTGGGGGGTTGAAGTGTCTCACACTAACATGTATCATGATCATCGTGTTGGCAGGATCTGAAAGATTAGACACATCAATAGTTTATGAATCTCCACAGAATTGTGCTCAATTCCCCCCTTCTATAAATTACTAAATAAGGGCATTTACATCACAGCAACACTGCAAACTTTTTCCCCCTTTCTTCACAGCTTCTTTTCATCTGTTTTTTTTTTGTTTTTTTTTTAAGCTGTAACTTGGACACAGTCCATTTGACCCTTGCGAACTCAAAAATCTCAGAGCGAGAAAGAGAAAGATCAATCAGGAAAGCGCTCCAAAGTCTTTATTTCTGAGATTCAGAGGAGAAGATACAGAAAGAGAGAGAGAGAGAATGAATGAGGGGAGGAATAAAGGGAAAAGAAGATGTGGTAAAGACGTGAGCACCTTAAAGACAGACATAATTAATAGATGCGGCCCGCCGATACACATGAATTATGCAACTTTTATATTCAAGGAAATTACAAACACAACCCATTGGGAGAGAATGGAGAGGAATCATTATCTGCAGACTTGAACCTTTGTAAAATGCACCAGATTTTTAATAATTAATCCGCATAAACAAATAACACATGAATAAAGAACACAATGAGAAGCCACCCAAGCCACTGGAGTTGGGCGAACTTCCTCTGTAACTTTCCTCGTGTGGAGAGGAGGAGAGCGCAGAGACGAGTCAGCGAGGAGGATTAGGGAAAGGGAAACTGATTATACCAGATAATGGAGGAATGTAATTGGTTAGAGCACCTCACTAAATTAATTCACACATTTTTTTGCTGTTATGTTTTCACATTTAAATCAAGCTTTCAGGGAGCACATTCACAATTCAGGTGAGGGGCTTTTAACAACGAGATAGCGGTATGCTGACCACGACCATGTTTTGTTGTTCTGTAGAAAAGTTTAGAGTTTCAAAAAAGCTGCAAATGAGCACAGCAGTCAGACACTTTCCAGGATGAAGATTAATTGCCTGTCTTGGTGTGCCGTGTCACTATAAGTAAATTAAAGCACCGCTGCTAACTTTAAGCCTGGCAGGCACAACGGCAGCTTTTAGACTTTCAAACAACATCCCTCTCTACGCACAAAGGAAATAAGGTTGTACCCATCTTACGATGTTTGCAACTCTGGAATAAGACATTAAAAAAACCAAAAGAAATTATTCCACAACCCTGACATTCCAGGTCACAGTTTCTTACTTTAAAACAAGGAAATGAGTGAAAGAAAAACTATTAAAGATTAACTAGAGTTAAAAGAAAGCAATTTACAGCTGTAATATTATTAATACCATTTGCAGATCTAAAGTTAAAATCTGCCATGGGCAAATTTTAACCCATGGCAAATTTTTTTGTGGCACAATATGAACCTGGAAAATACATAAAACCTTTTTATGAATGAATTTTTTAAGTCTTTTAATTTTTTTAAAATAAAATTAATAGTGCAATGGTGACTAGTAATGGTGACCCTAACAATCATCTAATTAATGAGCCATGACTTTCTGTTTCTCTGTGGTACAAATAACATGAATCGGAGACCCGTTTCTCCTGGCTGCTAGAATAAATGAGGATTAATTATATAGTGCAACGATGACACTATAGTGTAATGCGTCAATTGCTGACTGTGTGCTCTAAGACTTTGTATTTTTGTGTTTTTACGATGTAAAGCACTTTGAACTGACAATGTGCTGAAATGGGCTATACAAATAAGCTTGACTGATTGATTGATATAAATGTTTGCACTCCCTGGAATG
The DNA here is from genome assembly GCA_903067095.1 of Girardinus metallicus. Classification (NCBI taxonomy): domain Eukaryota; kingdom Metazoa; phylum Chordata; class Actinopteri; order Cyprinodontiformes; family Poeciliidae; genus Girardinus; species Girardinus metallicus. Next base: position 10,329 of record CAEGAE010042139.1, read on the forward strand.
CTTTACATTTTGAATGCTTTACATTTTGAATTACTTTTTCAAATCATTATTAATAAAATAATATTTTTTGACAAAAAATAAATGACAAAAAAAAACCTTTAATTTCTCAGTTAAAATGTATTTCTACAACATGATGATCTACAATTCATTTATTCACTTGTTATTCAATAATCGGGTCAAATCAGTCAAAATGGTTAGTTGTTGGGACTTTCAACAGGATACTGACCCAAAATATTAGGGAAAGCCAACAGAGAAATGGTTCACTAGATACAAAATTACCTTTTTTTATGGTGAGCACAGATCTAAACCTCTGAAAACCTGTGGGTGAGTAGAAGAGGGCAAAGCCAAATACCAAACAGGAAGTGTCACAGACTTCTCTCTTTTCTGCTCTTATGTTTTAAATGTTATAGAAACGATTGGAGAAGTGTTGATCTATTTATAAAGGTTGTACTGGTAGCAAGGGCCTCAATTATTTCTTAACATACAATCTTTTCCTCATTGAATAAATGCAAACAAAACACTCATTTTTAAAAGACAAAAAATTACAGTGAGGTAATGCAACAACAAAAGAGTTGAATTTATTTTAAGGCTTTTTGCACATCTTTGCAAAAAGGGTCTTTAAAGGTGATCAACAGTGGAGACTATTCAGTCTTGCTGCTATAAAAGCATAGTACATTCTGAAAGTATACATATAGACATCAATAAACAACAACAACAAAAAATATTTGGATGTTCCTGAGAGGAGAGTGGATCTGTCAGAGTGGGTTATGGTGAGCAGAGACGAGGTCAGGAGGACACCCTGAAGTGACCACACAGGGATGGCCTGCAGGGGCTCAGTCTGACTGGAAATGAGCAACACACACACGCGCGCACACCCACGCATACACGCAGAGTCACCTTCAACCCGGAGCAGCATATGTGTTTCACACTAAACATATCCGTCTGCAATGCTCACCCCACACAGTTCAAATACAGACCCAAAAAAATCACAGCTGTCGGTTTTCTTCCCTGTTTCAATCGACTCTTTTAAAAGTTTGTTTTAAAACAAGCTCCATTGGAGAACACATTACAAACATACTGAGAAAGAGACTTTATTAGTATGACAACATAGCAAAGTGAAACCCAGACGCGGTCTTTTTATTTTGGTGGAACCTGCTCTGTTTGGGGAACGTAAGTAAATGTTTAGTACTGCATGTAGTCAGATCAGTATATCTTTGTTGGAAAAAAAAACAACAACTCTAGCCTCCATGCCATACTGCATGGTATGGAGTGTAAACAACAATGAATAAATAAAACATAGCAACTGGCATGACAGAAATGATAAAACAGAGCCATTTTTAAAACTAGTCCACACATCTTTAGTACTTTTTAAGCTCATCAATATCACCAACATCAGACTCAGGGCAGAAAAATAAAACCAGTGTAAACACCTACATTCGCCGGCCACATTATATTCAAGTGCTTGTTAAAGCAAAAAGCAAATCGTATGGTGGCAGCAATTTCCATTAAAGCATTTAGACATGGTGACGATGACTTGCTGCAGTTCAAACAGATCATCAGAATGGATTTTGGTGCCAGACACACTGGCTTGAGAATTTCAGAAGCTGCTGATATTCTGGGATTTTCAAACACAACCATCTGTCAGGTTGATACAAAAGTCCAAAAGGGTGAAAAAAAATCCAGCGAGCAGCTGATGTGTGGACAAAAAGGCTTTGTTTGTATCAGATGTCAGAGGGAAATGGGCAGGCTGGTTCACAAATCAAATAAATACTTCTAACAATCACTGAATCTTGATTTCACAATTGAGTTTGAACATTTTTGAGATTGTCTGTTATGCGGTTCACTTCTGGTGTGAATGCAGATCAGAATCGATCCAAAACAACTACAGGAAATATACATCTTTTTGGACTTAATGAGCCACCGCTGTATGCAGTGATAATACTAAAATCGCACCTTATTAGTTGCTTTCTGCTTAGCGATGTTGTGGGTCAAGGCATCACGTCTCATTCAGCTCGCAGCACACTGTTGCAGCCGCCGTTCCAAAATTGTAAGTATCGCATTGTGAGACCAGAGTTATGTAAGATGCTCTAGACATTCAAAATGGTATTGCAGTGGTAAAAACAGCACAAATGCAGAAAGGAAAACTCCCAAAATTTGATTTTGTGGATTTGTGATCTCCCCTTCCCCCATCATTTCTGTCCAATGGGAGCATTGATCGTCACATGTATGTCTTTGCTCACAGATTATTGACTGCTTGCAAAAAAGCACAATGTGAAAGCAAAATGCACCAAATAAAAAAGATAAAGTTCGCTTTTGGTCCAGATCAAACAAGCAGACCAGAGGTGAGAATACGCCCTGAAAGTTGCTTCTGAAGTCAGAATGGTGTCCAACCTGTGTCAGGTGAACTATTGTGTGTATTTTGCCCACAGAAAATATTTTTTGGAGCAATTGTTTTTTAAATATATACATCAAAAAACATTAGCTTTTTATTTGTTCAACTGAATGAAACAAAAAACTCTCCATAGTTTCCTTTTATTTTAGATGAATGTGGATCACAAATTCTTTCCATTTTTACCAGGATTTCAGTTTTGACTAAACTTCTCAGTTCCTCATCTTCTCTCATCATTTTCAATTATTTCTTCTTAAAGGTGCAGAAAATTATTTTTTTTTTTGGCTTTTTCTTTGTTCTCACTCCTCTTCTTTTTCCCTTACCAGAGCACAGCCAGCGTTTAGTCAGCATGGCAAAGCAGCAGCAGCAACAGCAGCTCCTCCAGCTTTTTTTTTGTCTCCGTGGAGAACAAGGGTTGTGTGGTTCCTAATTGCTGTGTGCCAAAGAGACTCCAGGAACCAATCAAAGTGGCCAATCTCTAAAGACGAGCCAAAACTAATTTGTTAGCAATACACCTCTCTCTTTTTTTTTCTTTTTCCTCTTTCCTTTCCTGCTCCCTCTTCTCCTGATGACAGCGGAGGGTTCATTTTTGTGCCACAGTGGTCATGACCTCTCCATCTCCTCCCCTCTCCTGCTCTGTGGCTTCTCTGGGAGTTCATCTCCGATGCCGCTTCCATTGTGACCCGGCTCTGAAAGGATACCACGATGAGCTCAGTGATAAGGCTGGCAGAGGGGAAAAAAACTCTCTCTCTGCTTATTAAAATCTCTCTGTGCCCCTACAGTATGAGAGTTTGCGTGCGGGTGTGTGTGCGTGAATGTGGGCGTGTGTGCTCGGGACACACCTCAGGGAGCGTGAGAGCGGAGCAGCCGAGCTCAGAGAGAACACACGCGTTAGCTTTGGGTTTCATTTCTGGCTTGTTCAGTAGGGAACTTGGCGGCCTGCTGAGAGCCCGAGAGTAACTGTGTGTATCACTGATCACATGCATGCGTGCGGGGGTGTGGGGGTGCGTGTGCGTGTGTGTGTGTGAGAGAGAGAGACAGAGAGTGTGTGTTCTGTCCTGTTACACATCCTGTACCTTTTGCTTTGTCACCTTCCCCGAGCTCACAGCTTTGCTCTCTCAGAGGAGCGAAGGCTTCAAAAGACAACTTTAAAACATATCTGTTTCACACAGTCAACAAAAGCATCACTCAGACAAAACACACACATGCAGGCACGTTGCTTACTCTGAGAACACACCTAGCATACTACCTCTGCAGGACACAAAGCCTGCCGAGAATAAAGAAACAATCACTCTTTTATTTCGCAGCGATACTGACATTTATGGCTGCCAAAGCGCCAAGCAGCTTCCTTGAGGCAGAGTGGAAATGAGGAAGAGAAGTAAAAGACTTCTTTAAGACCCTGCTCTTATAAAGTGGGGTGGGTTGCACACTCTGATAAACGGTAAAGAAGCCGAGTACATCATCGCTCATGAGCGCGCTGCAGATGGAGCATGTTTTTCAGACCATGTCTTTGATAGCTGCTTTAGCTCAAAGTGAGGAAGCTATGCAAAAACACAGCTGCAGGTCTGAGTGATGCAAGCCCAAAGCAACTCTCCCCCCCAAAACCCCTAAAATAAGCAGGTCACAGTTAACACGCAGGCTGCAGCTCTCACAGGTGATGTGTGGGACGGCCCCACAGCTGGAGAGGACTAACCAGCTGGAACACTGAGGTTTTTCCAGCCTGCGTGTGAAACTCAAGTCACATTTTGTTTAACTTTAAATAAATCAGGAATGTATTTCGCTGATGGTGCTCAGACAATTAGAAACTGGGACTGTTTTTAGCACCCAACTGAGCAGTTTGTCGTGTGGTTTCGAACAAAATCCCAGCAGCTTGGAAAAAGCATTCAGACATTGTGTACTTTTAACACCTTGTGTCTCATTAAAGCCTCTAACATCACTATATTTTGTAGGGATTTTTATGTTATAACACAAAAATTGGGAAGGGAAAGAAAACGCCTACATGGATTTTATTACGTTCTATGAATACAAATCTTTTTTTCAGACTGTTTTTCCTTCTAGTACCCTAAATAAATTCAGCCCAGCCAAGTTAGGATAAAGTTATGAAGAAGTTTTAAACAATATCCAGCGGGGGGGGGGGGGGGGGGGGGGCGGAAAAAAGAGTTTTACGAGGCCCCGTTTTTCCTCTCCCCCCCACCCACACACCCCCCCCCCCCCCTT
>CAEGAE010042146.1:0-36965 GCA_903067095.1 Girardinus metallicus
GTCTATCCGTTTATCTGTATAAATAATCCCGCTGGACTCCAGGCATCGCTGCCGTCATTTTAAGATGCTTATTGGTCCCGGAAAAGACAAAAACCCAAAACATTATCATGACTCAATAAAATCCTCTCAGGCCGAACTTGCTGTTTGCTGAAGGCCAACGCTTGGCCTCTTGTGCTGGTTTGGTTTGATTTTCTGCAGAGAGTCAGTGAGCTGATAAGGATTCTGCTGTTGTAAATTCTTCTGTCTTTGGGTTTTTAGTGTTGTTGGAAGCAGTTGCTGTGGTCTTGTGACCTGTGGAGGTTTAGGTGTATAGAATCTGATATCTACAATCTGAAGTTCCTGGCTTACAGTCAGTTGTGATGTGAAAGAAAGATGGCAGCCAAGGATTTGGCAAATACAGTTTAGAGGTTGTAGGAAATAATTCAGCTTAGGCTTTGTAAATATCACTAATAAACATTGATATTATTATTAGTACTAATGTGTCTGTTGACATTAGTATAGCTGCATTAGGATAATATTTGTCTTTCCAGTGAAAATCAAATATGTTTATGGGTGAAGATAAGGTCTTTATATTCAACATACATTTTTTATTTTTTGTACCTATTTAATATTTAGTTTGAAATGTAAGGACCATACTTTAATAATTCAATAACTCAAACAAATTTAATTTACGTTCAATTTAAACGTGAAAACCGCTTAGTCTTTGCGCCGAAGCAACCCGTGGCCTCGTGCAATTTCATCATTTGACTTCATTTCTTCTGGACGACAACGATGACGGACAACGGAGAGATCTCCTGGAGCTGCAGGCCGGGAGTCACAGACGTAATCCACCATCTCTTATTTGCAGGTTTTCAGCTGAACTCCATGTTTTCCTTCTGGAGAGGATCGAGTGGGATCTGTCCTTCAGTTTGTTTTAACCCATTTTTTCTCCTAGACTAAGCAACTGGCGGGCCTTTTGTTGTAAATAACTTTTTTTTCCTCATAGGTAAAACCACCAAAGGACCATCTACTACAACTAACACTCTTTTCTCCTATAGAAACACTCATGGAGCAGCTCTTTCTCTTTTTTTTTGCCTCTCTCTTTATTCTGTCCTTTCAAATCCCCTGGGCGTAGTGACAGATGGCCTTTCATACAGAGCCAACTTCTGGTTCTGCTGGAGGGTTCTTCCTGTTAAAGGGAAGTTTATCTTCTCCACTGTCACTACATGCAACCTAAATATGAGACATCTATTTAGCTTACTTAACTGTTAACCAATTAAAATAACTGGTGCAGTGTTGGCCTCATTTTGGAAAGTCTGATTGTTAAAGGGAAGCTTTTCCTCTCCACGGTCACAACTTGCATCCTCAATAGGAGGCCTTGCTTAAGCTTGTGTGTTCAGTGTTTGTTTTCACAACGGTGTTTGTTTTCTCACACAGTACGGTCAGGTGTGTGAAAACAAACTCGACCGGGTACCAAAGGGTTACGGATACCCTTCGGTCGGGTTTGTGTGAAAACGAACCCTACTGATGGGCAAAAGTGTGAAAACTAACCAACCAGACTTAGATTCTTCAGTCAAATATGTGTATGGAATCCATTATAATTTAAGAGGTCTCTCTGAGTTTTTGAAAAGTGATGATTTCAGAGTTGTTAAAGGGTTTGACCTTAAACCTGCACCTGTTTCGTTGTCTTTCTATCCTGTTGTCTTTCAGGAATCCTCCTGGATCATCCTTTTTTTTTGTCTCGGACTTCGCCCTTCATGGGCCGACAGAAGAAAATTTATCAAAACAACTTCAGTTTATCTTTTATTTATTTATTTATTTTTCAACTGCTTTTGTTTTCTCAGTTATTTTTCTCTCCATAGAAGCTACACCTGGTCTGGCGTTGATAGGCTGTGGTGTCTTCCTGGAAAAAGGCATTGGCTGACATGATGCTGCCATCACCTAACCGTTCTCCCTCTCCTTTTCATTTTCAGGAACATGGAAAGTTCTCCTGGACCAGTTGACCTGCTGCTGTGTCTCTGCTCTGTCTTCTCTCGGCTCCAGTCGGTCATGGCAAATGGCTGCTGGTACTGAGCCCAGTTCTGGTTCTGCCGGAGGTTTCTTCCTGGAAGAGGGGAGTTCTTCCTCTCCCCTGTCACTACATGCAGGGACTGAGGGACTGCTGTAAAGTCAAGGACTCCAAGTGATTTGATGTCGCCCCCTGCTGGTCAGATGGAGTGAATGGTGTAAGTAATGACTCCATACAACCTGGTGGATTTTGTTTGGTACAAACCTTTAAAACTATTGTTTAGGTTTGTGAAACCAATGGAGAAATGTATTTTTTCTTAGAAAAGCAAATTAAATCTATTGTCATTTTAGAGAGACGCATACAGAGTGCCATTCAGGCAAGAAGCACAGCTGCTGGTGCCATTTTGTTTTCCATATTGTTGTTTTATTTTACATTTTTCAGAAGTACAGTTAGCTCATTTTCTGTCTTCACTTTCACTCCATCAGCTTTGATTCCAGGTTATTCCGTATTCGTCAGTGAGCGAAAGATTCCCGCTCTTTCTTCTTTTTCCTTCAGTTTTATAAACCTTTTGACAAACTCCCATATTTTATCCCTTCATCCCCACTTCAGTCCTGTTCACTGAAGTGGAAAAGGACTGAAGTGAACATTTCACAAATATTTTGTGAAATTAATATTCACAAAATATCTATTTTGCGAATACGTTTCAGACATTCACAAAATTATAAAGAGTGGGTGAGCTCATGATGACAGAGAGCTGAAAACGAAGACTGGCATAAGGAGAAACATGGACTGAAAGTCCTGGTGAGGAGAATATAAACTGAGAGAAATGGGTCAGGAGGAGGAGGATTGGCGTATTTGGCTGGAAAAAGGAGGAAGTCGCAGTTGGATAAATTCTACAACCCAGATCTTCATGTCTCTGAACTCTTCCTGTTGCCTCGAGTAAAATAATAAGAAAAAAAGAACGATATGAAGAAGAGGAGGAAGGTGGGAGGAAGCCGATGTTTTAGGACTTTTGTCACCCTGACGCTGCACTGAAGGTATGTTTAAGATATGATATACGTTGATTCTTTTTCAAACCTTTCCTAATTTCTTTTGTTTTTTATTATCATTTTAATTTGCAAACGTTGCCCCTGTACCTTAATGATATAAATGTGTTTTAATAAAGGAAAGTTTTTTGTTCATATTTTATCATGCAACAATCTTTACAAATCCCTTCCTGCTTTAGGATTAAATTAAATAGCGTATTGATACGTTGTTCTGTTAGTTAAGGAGATATTCTGTTCATTCAGTCCACTCCAGACACTCAGTAAAAAAAAACAAAAAAAACAACGACTTTCTTCTCGCCACTCTTCAATAAAAAAGCAGGTTTGTGGAGAGAAAAACTATTCTTCCCAGCTCTTCCCAGATGATAGATTGAACGGCGCTCTGAGATGTTCAAAGCTTGGGATGATGTTTTATAATCCAACTTTCTCTTATTCTGTCTGTAAATGTTTTAATTGAGGAATCTTTTAACTAATTTATTTATGATGGTTTTAACTTTTTCCGTTTTGCTGTGAATGTTCTGTAAACCCCGTGTGCGGCTGCCAATCTTGGCTTGGATTCTCTTGCAAAAGAAAGTTTCCTGGTGAAATAAGGGTTAATAATAATAATAATAATGATAATTTAAGCATCCTCACAACTTTCTCCCTCACCCGTCCGCTGGACTTCTTGGTCTTTATGATCCCGGTTGAGCCGTCAACACATTCTAAATTATTTTACACTGGGGATAAACCGCTCAGTTTAACTTGCAACCTTTTGTTTATATTTGGATCTTTTTTTTTTTTCTTCTGTTAAAGTGATCCACGGTACTCATAAGTGGAATATTTTAGAGCTTCCTGTCTTTCAAGTCTGTGAGGTTCAGTAGTGTGTTAAACTCAAGGTCTGGCTCGGTTAAATTTAATCCAGCATGTTTTGTTTAAAGCGAGAGTAGTTCAGGTCGCGCACTTCACTTTGTCAAAAGTGTCTCGTCCGTTCGGAGAGAACAGGAAGATGGATTTCATCCTCTCTCCAGTGTGATGGAGTGATGTTTATAAGACGAGGGGCTCTAATGTCTGGTCCGGTTTAAGTTGAGTCTCTGTGTTTCAGGGCAATAAAACAGTTGAAGAAGTCTATTAATTTAAACAGGACAGTATAAATCCGCCTCAAACACAGAGGTTTGGAAATGGCAACATTTGAAATTTCCATAAGAACCTTAAAACATAAAAATGACACAAAGAACTCATTTATCTGCCACTTTTTGCATGCAAAACAAAATTTGTTATTTCCTTAAATCAACTGGACCAAACAAGGATCAGAATCTGAGTAGAAAAATATAATTCAATATAAAATTTTGGGAAAATAATAGAAAATTAAAATAAATCATACAAGCGACTTGAGCGCATTTACATTTTTTATCTCTGAAATTGACCAGGACACCGAAGAACATAAATTAACTGATTTTCCATGGTTAAATACGTCAAATAAGAGGCTTTAATTCATAGGCTGTAAATTTTCCAAAGGTTAAATTCACTAAAAGCCAATTTTCATTTTAAATAAGGACTAAAACTTTATATAAAGGTGAGAAGTCAGAACAATGCACTAAAATATACTTGTTTTTCTTAGTTATATTGTAAAATGTATTGTAAGTTTTTCTTGTTTGTATTAATGTCCCTTTTGACACAATAGAAGAAGAAGTTCTGTATCTGTTGAAGACTAAGACAAATACTTGATTAATAGACAGGAATGTAATTAAAGCCAGGAATCATCTTACATGTTGAATTAGTTGGTTTGCAGAATAAATGAGCACATTTGAGAAAAGTTATTTCAAATTGCCACGTTTGTCATTTCTCTCCTCTCAGTTGTTGATCTTGTCGTGCCGATGGAGCTCCTCCTCGCCAACATCAGCTCCTCCAGGAGCACTGAGGCCCCTCAGCTGCTCCTCACCTCATCCCAGACTAACTGCAGCACCTGGGATCCACAGTGGGGGGCGCTATACCTGCACAAGTTAACACACCTGGATTTGCAGCTGTACCAGGACTTCTACTCTGTCTGGGTCTTTCTGATGGTGAGGTGATAAATGAGGCATTCATCAATCATCTATGATTTCTTTCCAATCATTTAGAAACATTCAGATATAAACCGGATGCAAACATTTAAACCCGAGCCGCGTCTTTCCCTCCTTGCTGCAGGTTTGTAACTGTGCGATGCTGGTGGTTGGTGTCGTCCTCAACAGTCTGGCTCTGTTCGTCTTCTGCCGGACCTCCACTCGTTCCTCGGCCTCTGTGGTTTACACCATAAACCTGGCAGTCGCTGACCTGCTGGTGGCGCTGTCGCTGCCCGCCCGCATCGCCCTGTACCACAGCGGTGGCAGCTGCGTGGCCTGCTCCTACGTCCACACCTTCAGCTACTTTGTCAACATGTACTGCAGCATCCTGTTTCTCACCAGGTAAGGGGACTTCACTAAAACTGAAGGCAAAATGTTCTCTACAATCGGCTGTGAAAGAGTCAAACATTTACCTTTGGGAGTAAATAAATGGGGGTAAAACTACCGTATTTTCCGGACTCTAGAGCGCACCTCACTATAAGCCGCACCTTCAAAGTTTTTGTTTTTTTTAAATGGAAACGTACATAAATAAGCCGCACCGGGCTATAAGCCGCTGGTGTCTCCCCTGCTCTCGAGAAACTAAATCTGCTATTAAGGACGCAGCTCTCCGTCTCCAACGCCGAACCATGGATTTGTTCACGCCGAGCTTATGTGCAGCGGCTATCGATCTGTACTGCCAGATCGATAGCCTTCAACTTAAAAGCTGCATCATATGAACTTCTTTCCTTGTTAAGGGGGTATGAGTTTGAAAACGTTTCTCCGTCGTGCCTGCTGCTAGCATACTTGTTCTAAATGAAAATCCAGCGTTTTCTTCTTTGATTTCCAATTTTGATTTCTAATGATCCACTTCCTGTTAAAGAGCCCCCTGGTGGTTGAAGAAAGATCCACAGAAAAGCCGCACCGGGCTACAAGCCGCATGGTTCAAAGTGGGGGGGGGAGGGGTAGCGGCTTATAGTCCAAAAAATACGGTAATAAAATGTGACGTTGATCTTCTCAGTATCTGTGTGGACCGATACCTCGCTGTCGTCCACGCCGCCGGCACTCTGCATCGATGGAGAACAACCGGAGCAGCCAAGTGCGTCAGCGCCGGCGTCTGGTTCATAGCAGTTGTGGTCACCTACTCTTTCCAGGTGAAGCTTCACACTTTGCAGTCAGAGATAATAAAAACAGCATCGTAGGTCGTCATTTCCAAAGTTGAGGATTATTTAAGTTGAACACCTGACAGATATCATGATGCTGATCTTATCTACAGCTCTGGAAAAAATGAAGAGTCCACTGCATTGAGCCCTATTGAAAACCTCCTGGTTATTCCACCTAATGTTGATTTCTGAACTCTTCCTGAGTTAAAACATTAGTGTTGTTGTTTCTAAATTAATATAAATTTGTTTTCTTTGCATTATTTGAGGTTTTCGTTATTTTGACCATTTCTCATTTTCTGCAAATAAATACTAAATTTTTGCTTGGAATTTCAGAGACATGATGTCAGTAGCTCATAGAATAAAAGAGCAATGTTCACTTTACTCAAACTTATGCCTATAAAAAGTTGAATCAGAGAAATTGATGATTTTTCAGTGGTCTCTTAATTATTTTCCGGAGCTGTATATCTCTGCTTAGCAGCTCATAAACCAGCTGTAAACAGAAATGTGCATATTAGTACGTCTGTGTTTATGCGATTACAAAAACCGAAGTTATAGTTTTTCTGGGTTTACTGGGCGATTTTAAGCATGAAAATGTAAGAATAAAAGTCTAAAATGTCTAAAATGTAACTTTACAGCAATATCTGAATTCCACAAGTATTTTCTTTATTTAAATGTTAATACATCACTCCTGATTTTGTAAATCTGTATAATTATTTTGCTGAATGTTCTATGGCTTTTATCTTCCCAGTTAACACTATACTGTTTATTTTCTTAGCATCACAGACACAATAAAAAACAACAAACACAATTGTGCATGTTTTACGCCTCATATGTACGGTGTTCAACTTCAAAGCTAGTATATAGTTTAAAATTTGCAGGAATTATATAATGGGCCACTTTAGATAAAGGTTAGGAAAGAACCGTATGCATTATGGTATCTTCAATTAGCAACTGAAAAGCACAAAATATGAGCTAAACTAAATAAACAAAACCTCTGGAAGTGACTTACAAATCATTATATCCTTTACTTTGTTATCCCTGCTGCCTCCAGTTGTGATGTTTAATTTTAATTACAATAAAGCAGCTCTTTACCAGTGAGTCAATGACTCTATGCAGTCTGCTGGGTTTCCTTAGATACAAACTTTTGAAACTCTGTTTGATAACTAGGATCAATTAGAATGTATCTATGACTGAATTGAAATGTTATATTTTTTGCTAAAGTGCCTGGAGATGACTTTTGTTGTGAATTGGCGCTATATCCATGGAAACAAACTGGATTGAATTGAACAACATGGCTGGATTTCTCTCTTCTGTTTCCTGCAGACCAGCGCGTTAAATTTCAACTCCTCCTGTGTGAGCCTCCCCACCCACTTCTACCTCACCGTTCTGGAGTTCCTCCTCCCCATGCTGGCCGTGGTGGGGTTCACCGTCCGCGTCGCCTGCTTCCTCTCCTCACGCCGCGGACTGATTCCTCGGCACAGCAGGGCCAGGAGGAGCCGCGCCGTCCGGCTTTTGGCCGCCGTCCTGGTGGTTTTCACCATTTGCTTCACGCCGTTCCACCTCCGCCAGGTGCTGGTCTACTTTCAGGTGAGGCTGGCAGGAGGAAGCGACGGGCAGCTTGGGGCGGGACACGTGCTGGCCTATCACCTCACGGTGAGCCTGAGCAGCCTGAACAGCTGCCTGGATCCGGTGGTGTACTGCTTTGTGACCGACAGCTTCAGGAGGATGTGGAGGACGAGGAGACGGACGGGGGAGAGAAACTTGAACGTTTCAAGCGGCGCAGAAGGGGAGCAGACTTCAGTCAAGAAATGTCCGGGTACGGCCCTGGCGATAGCGCAGAGCGTGGCCACACTCACCCTGAGCAGCACCGTGACCTCTGCAGCCAACGTGGACCGGTCGGCATAGAGAACCCGGGGAGAAAAACCCATCCAGACTCAAAGAGGGAGATCGAGAGGACGTCATAATCACCATGGTTACATGTTGCTTAGGCTCATTCGCCACTAAATGGTGCTTATTCTAGTAACAGCCATTATTTCAAATAACACCAAAGCTCCCCAGACGTTCACCACATTAAAGGAGTACAAAAAGAGCATATTCAGGTGTTTAGAGAGCATCTAGTTAGATCAAAAATCACTTTTAAAACGATGTGGGTTATCTTTAAATATCTTAACTGAGGCTGGAGCAGGAAAATAAATGTTGAAGTTTGAAAGCAAATACAGAACCCATCCACTTTAACTGGCACAAACCCATAAAGTAATCCATCTTTTGTCAACTCAGTAAGAAAAAAAAACACATGGTAGTCATAAATATATGCCAAATTAAAATAGATGTAAAAACACACAAAGCATAAAATTATGAAAATAAACAAAAAAAAGTAGTTAATGTTGCTTTTGCTATTATTTTATTTCAATGCTATCAGAAAAGCTTTTATTGTTTTCAGTTGGTAAAAGTTTACTATAATGTGCACTGATCAGATTTTACCTGTAATTTATTCCTTATGTGTGTGTGTGTGATTTGCTTTGGCATGTTGCTTTTCATGAAACATGCAACAAATAGTAAATAATAATAACTTCATTCATCTTACTTGGTTAGGCCATTCTGCATTAATTTAATAGTAAATGTACCCAATAACAGCCAAGGCTGATTTTCATTGTTTTTCTCCTTACCGGATGAATTATCTGAAAGTAATTACCGTATTATCCGGACTATAGTGCGCACCTCACTGCAAGTCACAAAGTTTAAAAAAAAATAAAAAAACACGCACCGGGCTAAAAGTCCAAAAATAATAATCATAATAATAATAATTTGTCCAGGTTACTTCACCTCTCACCCAGTGATTGCTGAAGACTGGCACCAGTTAGTATCAATACTGGACATATTAACAACAAGAAGAACAACAGTTTATACTATGAACAAAGTGTAGACATTTTAAATAATAAACATTTATTTTTAAATTGATTTCCATTTGTTTTCTTGGTCATGTTTTATTTAATTCCATTTTCTACACTCTGTTTTATTACTTTTTTTTGTATTAACATATCTGTGTCAGGGTTCTGTAAACCTGTATGTCTCTCTCACACCGACACAGTTAGCATCAGCAGGAGCTACGATCACATGAAGAATCTGGGTCAGACACTCAAACATCCAAAACATGAGCGTCAGGTTCCCTCTCTGGTTTCTCTGCATGGAAAAAGCAGAGTGGAGCGCTCACTGTGATCCGGTTTTGAATCCGCAAAACAACGTTTTTCTTGCTTTTTGTTTTCTTTCTCGATATTATCACAAGTCAGCTGCTTCTGAGATTTTTTTGTCCAGAAAGGGATGGAAATGGAAACCGTAAATCCTCGTGGTGCAGACCAACAGGTTTCTGGATCAGTAACTTGTCTAACAATTTGTTCAGTTCCTCTTTAATACAAAGCTCCGTAATTCTGAATTTGTGGAACATCATGACTTTGTCCTTTACGCTTTAAATAATCATCGAAACACGAATTCTCTTAAAGTAGAGTAGGTCCAAAATACATTTATTCAGTGTGGACTTTAAAAATACGGCATTAATCGGTGACCTCATCGCATGCTTTTACCTATATTTGGTTGTCATTTCACAGGACACGCCATGGAAACAGTGAAAATTAAGTAAATGATTTTTATTACTATTTTATTAATGTTTCACAAACTAAAGTAAGAACGTAGATCTTTGTATGCGTGAACCGGTGCGAAGGCTTTGTGGGATTGAAGTGAGACAATCTGTCTGTGTGTTTTGCCCCACAGCTGTGGATCTTTGCATGTGATCATTTTAGTTTTTGTTTTCACAGTTTGTGGACAGAAACGGGACCAAAACTGGGAAGTAGGTGGAAACTTCTGGCGATCTGTGAAGCTTGTAGATAAAAATCTGCTTATACATTCCAATTTTTAGCTTCATGTGACATCAGTGTTATTCCTTTCCACTTCTCTGTCTTTGTTGTTTTTGCTCATCATTTGCCTTGAGCTTTGGGAATTACAGGCTATCATGTTTTCAGTGCAACAACATTCTTATTAAGCTTTTAATAAAAACATGCAAGTGAATTTTGACCTATTGTTTCCACTGAGGTTTAATATGTCATACTATAATTTTTGTGCATTTGTAGTGCGTGTACATAACTCACTTTGTCATGTTGGCTTTTAACCCTTTCATGCATAGTGGTCACTACAGTGGACAGCCGTCTAAAAGCCATTTTCTTGTGATTCTTGTGGATTTTTATGTTATAAATGCACACAGACCACTGAAGTGGACACTAAAGCATCATAAAATCAAGTGGCCATCTGCTGCAAATGCAAGAAATTATTTTTGTTAAATCCAATATGGCCGACAGACAAAAAAGCATGCCAACCGACCCGGTCCCTTCTACTGTTAATCCAATATGGCCGACAGACCCGGTCCCTTCTTCTACTGTAGGCAGGTAAAAAAAAATATTGTGACATCAGATAACCCCTAAAGGACAATACCACTGATGTATTTTTCAAATAACTTTGTATTTGGAGAAAATTACAATTGATCACCTAAAAAAAAAAAATTTTTTTTTACAAAATTATTTTCCTACCTTTTTTTATGCCTTAAAAAAAAAATCATGACACAAAGGATCATAATTCATGAATCAATGGGTTAATTTAAGTTCCTTTGAGTCTCATCAGGTCTTTTACGCCGAGTTATCGGCATTTAAGCTGTTTTTATTTAGAATTTCCTTCTGTTTTATTAATTATTTTATTTCTTTATTTCTAATGCCTAACTGGTAAAATGTGATATATCAATAAATTAAATACACTTTTAGATGGAACCTTTTTGTCATGAAAAATGCACATTAAGATTATAGTTGTGAATCGAAGCAATAGTCATTTTTGTCCTGTTGAATAAAACGTGAAAAGGACGAGAGAGAAGTCATTGATTGTTTACTTCTTAGTTGATTTTAAAGGTGTTTTCCATACAGTGTCCATTCAGAGTCCTACTTTATGGAGGCTCAAGCATATTTACACATTGAGAAATATACAGGCTTTATATAGAAAACAGAACTACTAACAAAAATAATCATCTTTTTTTTATAGCAGCAAAAAAGAAGAAACTAAAAAGAGACATATATTTACATCTTTTCATTGAACAAGGCATAACATATGTATATATTTATTAATTACACGGCATATAACTGCTTTCCCGTTCTTTAAATATCAGTCTTGATTTAATCTCTATTAAAATCAGAGTATATAGGCATCTTTCTCCGCCATCGTTAACCACACAAAGCACTCGAGGCATAGCCACACTCTTGAGTTTCGACAGGTTGCACCGACTCGCTGCTCGCTGGAATAACAGAAACAGCTTCACGGAGTCTCCACATTCATGCAGGAAAACCAACATAGTGGCCACAGGAAAAGTGCAGAAGCTAAACTCGCGAGTGGCTCGGCCCAAAACAACAACAACAACAACAAAAAAAAAAAAAACGAGAGAACAAGTACAACAAAAGGAAACCATTTTTTTACACCAAAACAGAGACCTGTATTTCAGTATTGCAGCGGACGTTTCCAGAGTTAAGTGTAAACCAGGCGTTTTGCATAAAAAGAAAAAAAAAACAGAACAAGAACCAAAAACAAACACTGAGATGACAGTTTGTAAAGCCTGTCTTCTGCTTTAAATGTGAACAGCACATCCCACACACCCCGACACACACTCCAGTTTACCCCTTTCACATCCCCCATGACACCAGATAAAATAACTTTACTTTTGTCTTCTCAACACTTTAGAGACGCTAAAGTTCAAAAAATAAATATCCACAGTTGGTTCTGTCTTCTGCAACATAACTCCACTGCATTGTGTTGCTGTTTCTCATTTTATTTTTTTATTTTTAAACTTCTCATGTGCAAGTTCTACGCCATATCAGCACGCTCACTCTGACTTGTCGAACATCCGAAACAAGAACGATTTCAGCTGAAATCGGCTCACATTCATTTTAGTCACAAGATGGAGTCAAAGGTTAAGAACTCAATCGCCCAGCAGGCCACTGGTGGGGCCGTGCTGTCTGAACATTCATCTAAAAAGCACAAAAAAACACTTTTCTAACACTTTCTCGCTACAAAGGGAGCAGAAACACTCAACTTGCACTTCAAGTATTTGCGGCCCAGAGCGTCTCATAAAAAAACAAAAAAAAAACCAAAACAAAAAAACAGGAGCTTCATGTCGACGGACAATCCCACGTTTGAGCATCTCGGCTGTTTGAAAGATGACGACACAAACGCCGTCTGCCGCTTGTGCAAAACTGGAAACCAAAACGTGCTTCGTTAGAGTGCAGACCGAGTGCAGCACATGCCCATCTCAAAAGTGCATGTTTTCACACAGTTCAAGTTAAAAAAAAACAAAGACTGACATCCAGCTATGCGTTAAAAATCTAGGCCCCTGACCAGTTAGTACGACAAAGGAAGGGAGTTTGAGCGATTTGTACAGAGTCACACTTTGGTGTTCTACACGTGCAAATTGCTGCTGTAGCATGCAAATCTCCAGAACCCTGGTGAAGTTGAGTGTCCATGCATTTTATTCAAAATATGGTTTCGCCCTTGTGGTTACAGATTCAACTTAAGAAGCGCATCAGGTTATCTGTCATTGTCCCGAATCTCTTTTTCTTTTTCCCCATAAGCACAAATACCTCTCTGCTCACTGAACTTACAGAACCTTGAAAAAGTATTTATACCAATTGTACCTTTGTTTGCAATTTCAGGCTTCAAAACAATCCAGCCAGAGTTAAACACATTGATATTTGAGGTTGTAAAGTGACAAAATGTGGAAAATGTTCAAATACTTTTACAAGGTGTTGTCTATTGTGTACACTGTGCCTGACAATACAGAAGAAAACTAATCTGTTTTAACTGGTTGAAGTAATGTTTTTATTGCTAGCTTCACTTCTTTATCTGTACTCTGCTGCTTTTCATACCCGCAGCTTCGTAACAAGTGCGTATTTTTTGGGGGAGGGCATCGCTCATACCACAGCAAGGCTGAGCCCTCTGAGAGGTCCAGGACAGAAACAAGAACCCATTCTTAATTGAATTCAAATAACCAAAAAGCTTATTCGCTTATTCTCTATCCAAATGCTGCTATAGTTGCCAAAATGCTCAGCCCAAAACCGGACTGGGAAGTCAAAAGTTTAACCTCCAAACCCATAAAAACATCCTTTTTCTTCAGCCAACCCTCCCTCTCTCCAGCTCTCCAACAGACATTAAAGCAAAGTGCCACAAAAGGAAAGCAAAGACTCTTTCCACTTATTAAATTTGGCCCATTAACGATGAACAATAAAAAACTTGATCATAACCCTCAGCACAGATTTATTTTGCACTTCTCTGGTGTCCGTCCTGCTGCTTTCTTTCTAAACCTGCAAAAAGTGATTTTAAATAAACCTTTTTTTTCTTGCTGAACCCTGCAGCCCACTGTAAAAACTGACTCAACCCAGTTTGCTGTTGTGCTTGCAGCAAAAAAATAAAAAAATATATATATTTTTTGTCTCTGCTTAATAAACCTGCAGCATGTAGCTTAGCTGTGATAAATCAAAACCTTCTGACTTATCAGTAGAACAATATTTGGGATTGTAATGCCCTGTAAACTGCATACCTTGCCTTTTCTTTTTCTGGAATTATATCAAATACACTTGTTTTTCTCAGAGCAGATCATATGATATATCATATTTGTCATGCAAGAAACAGACAGACAAAAACAGCATTGCTGCAACGTGGAAGAGAGCAAAAGCAAAACATCTGCAATCAACTTCAGGGCAGAGAGCGATAAATATTCCCCAGGTACCAGGCTTTGAGCTCAGAGGATCAGAAACACCTCTTCCAAAAGTCTTTAGAGTCTTAAAGCTACTGTCGCAGAGCGCTAGAAAAGTCCCGCAAATCTGAGTGCTTTGTTGTTTTGGTGAACGCAGTGGCTCCGCCGGAGACAAACACTTCCATCAGCTTCAGCGTAACGAAGTGTAAGTTCGATCAAGTTGACTCCAGGCAGAGGAAGAACAATTTTCAGCATTTTTTTTTTTTTTGTAATGATTGCAGCGTTAAGGACTAATGTTCGTCAGCAGTGTTCAGAGTACAGGTGTCCGTCTGACCCCAGAAAGAGTTTTTATTAAAGTTTCCGCTCAGAAACCCCTGAGAGACACAGACAGCCTCATCCTGGATGACTCGGGATACTCCTGCGTGTCGATCCAACTTCTGCCGATTGCTGCAGAAGAAGAACTTGGACCAGTTGATGTGACGCGACACCGGCTTGCACAGCAGATTGAATTATTTAGTGTCTCAAAAAGCGAAAACCCAGAGAAGAACCAAGCTAACATTTTAGTCTCATCCAACGATTCACTGCCGATGGTCAATTTATTCTATTTTGCAAGCCAATCACAGAGCAGATTCGTTCTCCATGTGACAGGAAGCGGTGGTGGTGGCCGCCTTTCCCTCCTTGTTGAGCTTCAAGAAGGTAGGTTTCTCTGTCACCACGGTAACAGGGCCTTCGTTGCTGCTTGGGTTTTCCACCGTCGTCAAGGCCTGTTTCTCTGAGGATTTGGTGGAGTCCGCCTCCCTAAAAAAAAACACAATGACAAACTGTTAGGATTGTGGGGAAATTATAATATTTAGTTTCTGGATTAAAGTTTAATGGATGGAAAACCGCCTCAAAAATTTGGTTGCTAGGCAGATTTAGGACATTATCCCATTCTAGCTCTTTCAATTTTCTATCTTTACTCCCTGCAGTCTGGGGTCAAGTTTACAATCAAGGTTACAGATTGTTTTCTAATTTTATGTTGAAGATAAATTTCTTGTCTACTGTCAACAAGAATTGGATATAGGTCACTTTTTAATGAATGAGTAAACTCTAACTAGGTCTTTGTTGTTCATTTTGCAAATAAATTAAAACCAAAATCTCAGCAAATTTATTCATTTAGTTTAAAGTACCGCTCTTCAAGTGGGCGTTGTCACCTGACCTAAGAGGGAAAAATGTTTTTCTCACCCATTATTTGGTGTTGGGTAAATGACCAAGAAGCAGGCGGTGAAGAACCCAAGAAGAGAGCCCCCAGAGGCCACCATGGGAATGACAATCACACTGTCCACAGCTTCCACTACGGCGCCCAGAGCTGAGGCCACCAGGATCTGACTGATGTAAGCCTGCAGAAATCACATCAGTATTTTAACATTATAATACAATTCATTATGACGTGTCATTTACAGCATTCTGCATGGTTGCAGCACAATTCACACTCAAAAATATAGAAAGATCCTATCTTAATTAGAGTGCATTTATTGAAAATGGAAAGAAAAATATATTTAAACAAAAAACACCACTGCAACAATTCTTGGTGCACATAACTCCTACAAAATAAAAGTGCCTTGAGTATTTTTAAATGTGTATTTTGCTCTTTTTTTTTTTTTAGATTGATCAATAGGTCTAGAAAGTTTTATTGGTCGTCAATAACTTACTGTTTCAGTGGGCAAATATTACAGAGGTCTTTTTAGTTCATTTGTACATTTTTTGATTATTCCAACATCTTTTAAAGGCAATACGGCTTTGTAAAGTTCAGCACTAACCGCATAAACAAGGTTGTTTGGTTGTTTAGTCCGAATTAATTGGTATATTTCAAAGTAAGGTTTTGAAATTACAGTGTTTAATGGAGAATAAATTAATTAGGAACGCCCACCTGGCAGGACAAGATGGCGCAGTCGATCCCAAACCCTCGGCGGGAGTTACCAGGACTGTGCTGAATGTACTGCGGGAAGGAAAGAAAGTCGGTCATTATTTCTGAATAACAGCCGGGTTAAATGTACAACTGCCTCTCGAGCAAACCTATTCAACCAAATAGGTAAAAATGCTTTACATTTTTAAAAGATAATGTTAATGCGATTCAAAATGAATAAAAAAAATGTCTGATAAATCAGAATATATGAAAAATATCCAAAATGAGATTCCAGCTAATTTGACATCTTAAAGTGATAGACCAGCCTCCTCTGCTTTTACTAGAGAACTTTGGTTTTTAGGTGAGAAAATATACATGTATCCGTCAAAAAGAAGACAGGAAAGTATGTTTTTATATTCTTCATGAAGAAATTAAAGTTTTTGAACCAAACGAAGCTGCAAATTTTGGAAAAAAAAAAAAAGTTAGCATTAAAAACTCCACACCTCTTTCATTTCGTGATATTGTCCCAGCAGCGCGTAGGGGCAGTAGGAGATACTCATACAGATGAGGCCCATGGTGCTGATCATCACCATGGCAACATACACATTAGGGAAGATCGCCATTATAGCAGTTCCTGTCGAATGAGGACAGAAAATTTTTACTTTAAGCTAATTCTACCTCATTCTGGTCATCAGCGTCAGTTCCTCTTACCTATCGAGAACCCAAGAGTTCCCATGATGTAGATGACCTTGATGCTCAGGTCAAAGTTGTCCAGGTACTTCTGAAGAACAGCTGGAAAGAAACACGAGCAGGTTCAGCCGTGTCAAGTGAAAACATACCAGAGCATGTTGAATACTTCAAATACATCCGTGCAGCTACCTGAGCATATAGCAGAAGTCATGGCGTAAATAACCAGCCCCCAGCATCCCATCTGAACCCCTCTGTGGTAATTTTCTAATGAGGTTGAGTTAGCAGGAGCCTGAGAAGAAACAGGAGAAACGGTGAGTTAAGTGATTGCACTGTGAAATTAAAAATGGTTGCTTGGTTTTTGATTTACATTAACTAAATGGAAGTAATAGTTTGGTAACATGGTGTGTTTGCCTCCTTTTAAATGAAACTTTATTGTCTTCCGATCAGCAGTAAACATGAAGAAACAGACATTAAAATGATTTTATATTAACCTGTTTTACATTTTATATTTTCAAGTCTGCATGCATACACACTTGTTTATGGTTATTGCTAATATGGCTTGTGTGTAGTGTGCTGCAGTGTATCCGCTCAGTTTATCCTAAATATCTCCCCTGGAGAATAAAGACACTTTGATTTTGACTATATATGCCTACACTTTTTTTCTATCAGTTTATTTACTCTGTTGGCTATATAAGCACAAAATATGTTCTTACTTTTTTAGCATTTCCTTGCTTTTTTGGACCTATTTGAATCAGCTCTTTTCAAAATAGATGTAATATCTGAACTATATTATGCTGCGTTCAATACAGGCAACCTGTTGGATCTTGAATTTGATAACAAAATAATAAACTTTTTCTTTAACAATCGTCTTATGTACACAAATTCTTCTCAAATCTGAGGCTATTCTGACTGCTGTCAACTTCAGGCAAGATACTTTCTATGAATATCTACTCCACCAAACCCCATTGTTTGTTGTGCTAGTTCCGTACAGTAGGATTTCCTTCGTAGATGACTTGTCCCATGAAGTCTGTGAAGAACACCGCCTGAGCAATGATGGAGAACCAGGTGAGCAGGTGACACACGCAGAGTCGCAGCAGCTCTGGAGGCATCTTCAGCATGGAGAGCCACAGCAGACGTACGGTGGTCTCGACCTGAGCAAACACACAAAACATCTCCGGTAAGAGGCGCTCGGACGAGGAGTCAATCATCACCTGGACAAATACAGCCTGGTTACAACTCGACGTCCTCACCTCGCCCTCCTCGCTCTCTGTGTCCCCGCTGGAGGAGTTCGTATTCCCGCTGCGGTGTCTGCTCCGCCTTCTGTTCCGCCGCCTGTGTCGGGCCTCCACTTCGTACAGGTCGTTCATGCTGCGAGACGGCTTGATGAGGAGGGCAGCGTTGGCTCGGCGGTAGCGGTAACGGTGGCTCCCCACGCGGCCGTAGTATGAGAAGGTGCAGGACGGCTGGCGGTAGAAGGTGTGATGGCGGCGCGGCTGTCGCATGGGAGCTCCGGTGCTGGCGGCTGGACAAAAAGGCGGTTTTATTGAGATAAAATCTAGCCTCTAAAAATAAGAAACATCATATGTAATGTGGCACATAACATATTCAGACAATTATTTGTAAAACAGTTTAAAAGCCATATATTATTTTCCTAACATTTCTAGTTATTCACTATGTTGTTATCACATCAAATCCCTGTGAAATACACTAAGCTTGTGGTTGTAATCTGATAAAATGTAAAAAGGATGCCCTTTTA
Source organism: Girardinus metallicus (assembly GCA_903067095.1). Classification (NCBI taxonomy): domain Eukaryota; kingdom Metazoa; phylum Chordata; class Actinopteri; order Cyprinodontiformes; family Poeciliidae; genus Girardinus; species Girardinus metallicus. The sequence continues at coordinate 18,350 of CAEGAE010042146.1, forward strand.
TGCTTCTGTGAACACTCTAAGATGCGTCTACGGGCAAAGCAAAACATGTTCACTACATTTTTGCACAAATCGATTCTTAGAAAATGAGATTTTAGTCTGCTCAGTTCTGTCTACCTTGAGCAGTTTTAGGGCTTCTTGTCACTTTAAATCCAAATAACCTGCTGCTGGCCACGTTCCCAATTCAACGTTTACACTCACAGGTGAAAATGGCTGCAAACACGTGCATTTACACAACTGTTCATCTTTGAAAAGCAGAAGTTGAGCCTCCTACACAACCAACAAGAACGTAGCAAGTGGTTTCTGAATAGTAGGTCAACAACAAAACATTTTTCTTTTAAAGCAGCCATTGTACAGCGATTACATCAGTAAAACCGGCTGACCAAACGTGTTGGAGCTTCGCTTGGATTGCTAGGTGATGGGCTGGACTTCGATGGGGTTGCTAGGTAACGGGCTAATATGTGATGCTGCATCCCGTACCTGTTAGGAATGGCTCGTTTTCCAGACACAGAAAAAAAATTATTTATTGCCAAAAAATGGCTGGGTGTTTTTTTTTGTTTTTTTTTAGCACTTGGGATGTTTTTGGAAACAGAAGAGACCAAAATGGAAGTACAAAAACGTGCAAAATGTGAATTTTGCATAATATGTCCCTGTAATTGGTCTGCAAGGCGCTGTCTTGAGGAGGTTCTGACCTTTAACCATCCCGGCGCGGTGTGCTTGTCCTTTAGAGCTCAGCCTGTCTGAGCTCCCCGTGTCTGCGTTCGTCACGCTGGCCAACAGTCGCCCGTTCAGAGTCCGCTGCTCATTCAGCTGGTTGTTGAGCAGGGCCTCCTGCCCGTCGTCGTTCTCCATCTCCTGCAGGAAAGCCGACAGGCGGGAGATCCTGGGCGCCGGAGTGTGTGTGTGTTGATTGGTGTGGTGGGGGCGAAGCAAGTCTTCGCTGCCCGCGCTGCTGCTGCGCCTGATGCTGGCGAGCCGCGGACGGGAGCTGCTGTGGTCGGGGCTGAAGAAGGACGGGATCCGCGGAGGAGTCCCGTGGTAAGGCGAGAGGCGCTCGGCAAAGATGGATGGCTCCAGGTGGCACAGGAACAGAGCGTCGTGGTCCAGATGGTCGAGGGTGGCGTCTGCCATGGCGAGAACGCTGTCGCTTTTACCTGAAAGGAAGACAAGAAGGAAGTGTGAGAGAAAAAAAGATTTTTAGACGACATGCCAATAAGGGGAACCATATCTTCTGGTTTGAACTTACTTCTGACTAGCTCTGCTTCCAGGAAGTCCATGTCTCCTTGCTCTGAATGATCGTCACCATAATCGTAGAAGTCGTAGGTTTCTATCGTATCATCCTCGCCGATCATTTCCAGCTTGGGAGCAAGAAGTCCAGGCCTGCCATTGGCTGACGGCTGCAGGTGGTTGGACTTTGGACTCTCCTGAAATGAGATTAACTCCTAAACATAAGGCACCAAGTTTTTAAAATTCTCTCATTTCTTTATGTTTTCCTCCAAAGGAAACAGGTTCAGTTGATATTTTTTACTTTGCTTTTTCACAAATTATTGCGCGGTATGTCATTAACAAAAACAAAGAAAGTAAACTCTAATTTTAACAAACAGAAAGAAACAAGTGTTTAAGGAACAACAAATAACTGGAGTGAATGGACAGAAAAGCCTGGAGATCCAAACCTTTATAAAGACTGCCAGATATCTGTTTCCTTGGAAGTGAACTATAAGGAAACGATGGCTGACTCGACTCTTTTGCTCAGTTCTACAGTTCTGTACCTGATCGAGCCGGTCGCTTTGTGGCGAATATTGCTGTTCTTCAATGCTTAAGAGATGGAGAACCACCGAGATGGTGAACAGGATGGCAGTGAAAACGAACAAGATCTGCTCCTGGGACTTAAAGATCGCTCCGAGAAACGTGTGTGTCCAGTCCAAACCTCCAAGAGCGTAGCCGACTGCACCGCCGAGGCCTGGATACATAAAGGTGTTACGAGATAACACCCTGAAACAACATTTCCAATGTTGTTTATATGCAGCATCTGAAATGACAGGATTGGATCTTACCAGCAGAAGCGGCGTGGATGTTGAGCGCCATGTCTTGCTCCTCCGTATCCGCGACATCCAGCAAGTACGCCCTGATGGGTCCCTCTGTGGCGTCTGCACAGAAGTCCAGCACTACGACGCCCAGCACAGTGAGAATGATGCCTATTGGCTGTCTGCCCTCCTCGTCGCCAAGCGACAGACCTGACGGGGCAAAAGAAGGGAAACAGTGAAACACGTATCAGTAAAGAAAGAACAATGACATGTCATCTACATTAGCAGGTCAGTGACCCAAGAACAAAAATTAAGATCTTTTTCCTCATAATTAAATGTCAATAAATTTAACCCTTTCATGCGTAGCGGTCACTGACAGCTATCTAAAAGCCATTTTCTTGTCTTTCTTGTGGATTTTTAAGTTATAATGCACACAGACCACTGAAGTGGACAGTAGTGCATCATACAATACACTGCCAACTAGTGGCCATCCACTGGAAGTGCAAGAAAATCTTTGTTAAATCCAATATGGCGAAAAAACCACTTAGGAAAATCTTGTAGGTTAAAACACATATTATAACATAAAGTAAAGACTAATACTACTGATGTATTAGAGCTGATCACCTAGATAGAGAATATTTTTACAAAACTTTTTCCCCACATTTTTTATGCCTCAAGAAAATCAAAAACATTTTGGAAAAAAATCCTGACATAAAGGATCATAATTCATGTATTTTGAAAAAAAAGGAAAGTAAATTAATACACAATTAAACGTGAAAATAATTTAACAACTTAATTAAATGTTGAAATCTCTACATAATTTCAATATGTAGTTTAATTACTTTGTTCCTGTGCAAAATGAAATTTTTCTGTACTCATTTTATTTCTATATTTATATATATGTATACAAAAATTCAAATTCATTAATACTTTATTAATCCCAAAGGGAAATTAATTATATATATATATATATATATATATATGCATATATATATATATATATATCTATATGTATATATATATATATATACACAAGATAGATATTAGTCAATCAATTAATCAGTAACTTATTGAAAAATCACAAAGACACGTACTGCATTCCCTGATGTCTGAGCGTCTGTGGACATAAACCAGGTAATAAGCACAGCTGCACACACACACGTGATCAATAACTTATCTGTGGCTTAACAGCTGCATGACCTAGTGCAGAAACGGGTCACATTTCCCAAACTGCTTTGCATGTTGTGGGTGACCTGGTCTGTTTTTCTCTCAAAATACTCACAGCAACGAGTTCGGGGGGCCCGAGGGAGAAGTTGCATGAATATGTGTGAACAGTGCAGAGTCGGAAGTCTGTACTGTAAGGATGTGAATGCAAGATATGAGAGGCAGTGTGACGCAGCATGACTTTTCAAACTGGGATCCATTAGGGTCGAGGAAATGAAAGTGTTTATAGATGGAGCAGCAGAGTGTGCTTCTATGTGTGTGTTTGGGTGAGACAATGGAGCCACAGTGCTCATTAGCCAGGCACCCAGACAGGAAGTGACCCGGGATTGGAGGAGAGAAGGAAGCAAACAGGAATCGTTTCCCTGTGAACTGCTGGCTCCGGTGTTCCCATGTCAACACATGCAACACATACAAGCACACTCACACGACCACAATCATGGACAGGTTACTACAGGTTTTCCCACGTCACCTGCTGTTTTTCACACATTTATATTTATTTACAACCACAGACACACACACACACATTCGCTCTCTTTCGGTTATTTCTCACACAAGGTTACTGGTTTTTCCCATGCCAACTCTGCTGATACGAGTCTTTCACAATCAGACGCAGTTTTTTGCCCCCCTCTGTCCTAAATGGCAACTTTCAGAAAAGAATAAAAGCCAGTAGAACTAAACGGATTCTGCTGGGTGGAAACGTGAATGAATGTGTGGACACTAAGTACAGAAGACTTAAAGTTTCTGTATTAATAAGGTGAAGGACAAAAGCATAAAAAGCATTTTAAGAGAAAATTAATTTCCATGGGAAACTGAGACATGTTTGTGGTTCATTTAAACTGTAAGTGAGAACAAGACTTTCAGCAGATAACAGGAAGGCGAAAGGCAACAATATGAAGAGTTTGGGGGAGAGGGATCATGAGGTTTGAATTTCCTTAATTTTTAAAACATTTTTTATCTTTGTAATCAAATATATAAAATATTTGAAAAAAGAACACAATGTTTAATATAGGAGTTTGTTTTATTGTTTGTTTTTTTTTAGCATCCTGTAAGAAATAAATAAATAAATATATTATATTCTCTTAATAAATATATTAAGAGAATTCCTCAGTTTTACAACAACAATAAACACCCTGTGCTCACCTATCAACGACCCGTTCAGAAACAGCGCCACTCCAATCAGGGCTCCTATGCAGAGGGCCAGGATGAACGGCCTCCTCCTGCCCCAGCGCAGAGTGCAGCGGTCGCTGGCCGAGCCGATCAGCGGCGTGAACATGAGGCCCAGAACCGGGCTGAGGAACCAGGTCAGACTGTAGTACTGCTCCGGAAGGCCTGCAGGCGGACAAGCAGACGTTCCCCAAGTTAAGTCAGACAACGGCTGTTTTTGTTTTCCTAGTTTGACCAGCAGGGGGCAGAAAGCGCTTTTTGTAAGAAATGAGTGTTGAGATTTAGATTTTAAAACCAAAAAATACCCAGAAACCAAGGAAATTTAACGCTAAATGGGACAAGATGAACGTGATTATTCATTGGATGTTAGATGGAAACATTCACAGCAGGCAACATGTGCATCTAATTTACTTAGGACATCAACATTAAAATTTAGGAATAAAACTTATGACAGTTTGATATATTTCAAGAGTCAATTTCTGTTCTAACTGTCTCCATCTACAAGACATTATTATGTACTCAGGTTTCGAACCCAGAACCTGTAGGTGCAAGGCAACAGGGCTAACTTCACTGCTCTGCATCCCAACTCTGGGATTGTAAATGTCCTTTTAAATGCAAAAATCATTTTCATCTGAAAGCAGTCGTTTGTTTTTGTTTTGTTTTTGTTTTTTTGTTTTTTTTAAAACACATTTGCTTGTGATGTTGGTTCAGGAGTCGTTTCAAACAAGCATTGCTCCAGTTGAGCAGTCGTCTTGGATTCATGTAAAGTCTTGTTTTGCTTGTGCACATTTTTCTAACACACTCTACTTTCCATCAAAATGCTTGGGTACAGCACTCTGGTTCTTCACCTTTCGTGGAGGGATTCTGTATTTGTATGCCATCAAAATGAAAAAAAGTAAAAAAAAAAAAAAAAACTGTTGACACACAATCATGACATTGTGATTAATCTGCTTATCAAGATGCACATGATTGGCTACAATTTTTAGTGACACCAACAGTAACATGACATTTGTTTCTGTTTTGTTAACCTTAGTAACATTTTCAGATCACGCAAAGGCGGAGGATTCATTCCAGAATGAATTATCACGACGAGGGTAAATTAATCAACAAGTCCCAGTAAGATTTTTAAACTCTATCATTAAAAATACATCTGAAAAAGGTTTTTGTTGTTTTTTCCTCAATCTTTACAAATGCAGCCTTTGAAAGAAAAGCATTCAATTGTTACTTGATTCCTTATACTTAAACATTTTGTGTATTTTGACTTTGCTTGCTTTTTGTTCCATTTCCTATAGTTGAATGCCCATAAAATATTAAATAAAAACACAATGTTTTAGCAACATCAATGTGATTTCCAATGAGTGATTTGCTAAAAATCTGAAAATGGTATTGATCAATAATTCTTTTAAGGTTTTCTGGACATGTTTGTTTAGATGTTGACTTTTTTTCACTTATTCTCAGTACAGTACTTGACCACTTTACCTAAAAACTTAGCATACAGACAGTATCAAATTGGACAAGTAAGCATATTTCAGGCTGTGTCAGAGTGTTAGTTAACTTTCTTAAATTTCTTATCCATATTATTAAGAATATCCCGCACAAGACGCTGCCATGTTCAGGTGAAAAACAACCAAATTACAATGATCAACTTTAGGAGACATTCACAAAGTCTGGAGAAGCTTTAACAAATTGATTCAAACAAATTCGGACTCATCTGCAGCCAAAAACGTGGGGATGATTTTCAAACCTTTGCACAGTACTGCACTTCTAACCAATGCTCTTATTTTAGACAGTTTTAGCCATGAATTACTCCAATAAATATCTAAATTTAATGAATGTTGATTGTGTAAAATTCCCAACGGAAAAGGAGAGTAAATCTGACCTTATTTGTCATCAGTTCTTAAATTATTAATACGCTCTAACTTCCAGCATCAAGGTTAGGCTTTCAAACATAAAGGCCGATGAAAATAGCTTTGGCTAAATGGACTGTGTGTTGTAAACGTATGGAAAGACACACATGCTGTCAATACCTCTGAATAATAGCAGCAAAGAAACCCTCATCTATCAGTGGTGATGATTGAAGGACAGGTGATGTTATTTAAGTAGAAGAGATCTGCAAGTTAAACAAACTCATTTGTTTTCATAGATATAATTTGGTTTAGTTTGTGTGTTAATACTTTTTTAACTTATATGTAACCGAAATGGGAAATTAGATTTGTTAATAGAGCTTCCTTTTGACTTTGAGTTACATTTTGAAAATTTGTGAGGGTTTTATACTTCTGCTTTTCTAGCTCCTTGTGGCAGCTTGCTGTGTTGCAGTGCTAATGCGATCTTATACGTATCAGAGAGAGCAAGTTTAGGTTTAGATTCAGCTGTGCTAGTTTAACCTCATCCCTCTGTTATCACACATTATTTAATACAGCTAGAGCAGGGTGTCAAACTCGTTTTTGTTTTGCGCCAAATCAAGATCATGAATGCTCTTAAAGGGCCGGTTGCACCAGAATGTTTTGATAAAACCCATTCACAAACTGGTAAAAAAAATAATAATAATTGAATTCTTAAACTTAAATATTATTGAACATCTTTTCAGTTCCTCCAGGATTTTGTGATTCTTTTTGTGATTTTTTTGCAATAAAAATCAAAGTGTTTTGAAATATTTGCGATATTTGTGCTTATTTATGTCGGTAAATGCAGCTTTTTATTTCTGGATGTGTAGATCTTGGATTATAATCTGACATCAATTACAGCTGAGGCAGCTGTTTAGTACAAGTAAGAAAGTTTTTACAGTTTTTGAGAAACATCTGCAACAAACGCCCAATTATTATTAGCGCAATTTGTTGATTTTGCGTGAATTTCAACAATAATTCTCAAGAAACTGGAGGGACTGACTGATATAATTTGGCAGTAAACAGATAAAAACTGCATTGATTTGAGTGATAACATGATATTTGAGCACATTTAGTGTTTAGTCTAGAACCTACAGGGCCACATAAAAAGCTATGGCGGGCTGGATTTGGCCCACGGGCCTTAGGTTTAACACGTGAGAAGGTAATTTTTAGCTGTCATTTTCTTAAACTACCAGAAGGAGGAGCTGCAACCCTGAAGGCCTCCACTTTCTGAGATAAATCATCTAACAGTAACTTATTAGAAACCCTGGTGTCACATTTAAAAAGCTGGTTTCTGGAGTACAGGGAACTTCTTCTGCTAAATAGTATTCCTAAGCATTAAGATACACATAAAATAAAACAGTTTGGCATTTAAATTCCTGCACAGACTGTGCTGTGAATAGCCAGAATCATGCAGTGGAGAGACATTTGCCCCAATTTAAGATAACACAGGTCATGCTCCCATTGTCCTTTACAAATGTTGACCTCTGCCTTTCTCCTGAGGGCTTTGCAAACTGGACTCAACCTCTGCCGCTTGTAGTGACACAGTCCTGGGAACTCTGTCACCACAGAGTCTCCATCACCTAATAAGGCCGCGCCATTTACAAAATGTTTCCTGTCGAAGGGCATTTTTAGACTTTTTATCTAAAGGTTTGTTTCTGTATTTAACTTAAGAATATACACACAGACAGACACACACATCAACAAAATCAGTGGTCCCATAAAAGTACGGGACAAAACAACAGATAAGAATCGGTTTGTCAACATCAAAACAGGAAAACAGTTTCTAGTAAACAGTTCCCACACAATACAAAAAAAAAAAAAAAAAAACACAGACAAAATGTAGTAAATAAAGACATGTCTCTGTTCCCGACAATTTGAAAACTCAGTTCCCACACAGTTCTGGTACTGTATGTGCAAACACACACATGCACGAGGAACAATAGTGAGAGTATCAAAATGCAGGAAGTATTTTAGAAAAAGAAACAAATGCAAAAAAAAAACAAAAACGCAGAGTTCCAGGAGGAAACGGAGAGAAGCAGTGTGAGAAAGGCCTGACATCAAACGGTGCAGAAAAGGGAGGGTGGAGAGAGTCAGGATAAAGGTGAGAAGAGGAGGAAATGCGAAAGACGGAGTCGGAAGAACGGAGAGTCTGAATGAAACAGTTTATATGATTCACTGTGAGAAAAACAACAACTGCCTCATCCATCATCAAGCCCTTTTTTATTATTATGCACATTTCCTCCATGAACACAGCAAAAATAATGGCGTTCAATGTGCAGCTGTTGGAGTACAAAGTGACTATTCATCAGCGTCCGCACAGGATCTATGTGCTTTTCTTTACGTCTATCCAGCACTAAAGAAACAAAAATAACTGTAAAAACCTCCATTTGTTTCCAAACTGTAGAAAGTGTTGTGTTTTTTAGTAGGACTACAGATTAGAGTTCCCTCACTGGAGCTCACATGTTGCTACATTATTTTACTTGTACACAAAGGACGTAGCATTAACAGCTTAGCTCGTGCAACGTATTTTGCATGCATAAAACAGACGGATGAAAACACACACACACGCACAAAAATAACACACTGACAACAGTTAAGCACTTTGGCCAGTTGGTCATATTGTTGAACACGTGCGCAGATGTCGCAGTGGCCTGAGGCGGCCGCATATCTTACACACGTTTTGTTATTTGGGGGCAGCTTTTTCAGTTGTGTATCGTCTCATTTTCTGAATTACGTTCATTCAAAATTAACTGGAACAAACACCACCACTAATCTTTCACTAGATTTTCAGAAGATGGCGATACCGTTCACTTAATCAAACTTTCTGCTTAATGTGTGACCTGCAGGTTACAACTTAGTTTAATCTGGGTATATATAATACTGGTCAGCAGCCAAAAAAAAATTGTCCGGGATTTTTCCAATTGGTTTAGGGTAATTTTGATGTGCTGCATCCAGGAATCACATTGGTTTTGCTCAATTAGATCAACTTTCTGAACTAAGCTACACATTAGTTTGGGATGCAGACATGATGGCTGATTGTTGTCGGACTCTGATGAGAGATATCCCTGCTGCTGCTGCTGCTGCTGAGCACATGAGGCGGTCAAAGAAATGAAAGTTCACGCCCTTAATTTTGCGCAATAAAGACGTAATGTTCAATTTATACGAACTTACCCTTATCAGTGTTTATTACTCAATTTACAGAAATCCAAGTTTCTATCATTTAATTAATACACTCTGTTAGAAAACTATTTTTTTCCTCCTAAAACCTTTTTAGGATGAAAAATATTAACAGAAACGAACTGATAATCTCACATAAATGTCATCAATTTAGTCAGAAGATCGGATTTCTCTGAATCAAATCAGAATAAAAACCTGACCTGATTGAGAAAAACGGATGTCATTTTTGGATTCAGCTGTGCAAACACAGCCCTAATTCAGTTGAAAAAACATAGACAACATCCCAAAAATATTTTGTTAAATTCAGAGGTGCAAAAAAATATATACATCAGCCTCTGATTTAAGCAAAATTGATCCTAACAAGCCAGTTGAAAACAAAAAACGACAATATTTTTCTAATCAGCAAACACACCACGAGAGAGCCAAATGTAAAGGCTTGGGATGATTACAGCTGAAAACAAATGATTACCAGTTAATTACTAATGACAGCTGTCAATTATCTCTGCAGGTTAACACATTAAGGGGGAAACGTCTCGACATTTCTGTCACTTTGATTCTGTGTTTGCAGGGAGAGGCGGACTGGAGTTCACGAGCGAATGCGGTCAGTTTTAGGACGTTTTGATTGGTGTGCAGAAAGAGGTAGATTCAGGGAATGGCCAGGAAAGAAATTGAGTTATTGACACATCTGAAAAGCAAACTCAGAGGAAGAAACGGCAAAACAAAAATAGGGAGTTTGTATGCGCTCATCATCATCATCATCATCTCTACTGTGAACATCTAAGAAGACTCACTAGATGAGAGGCTTGACTTTTATTTGAAAAGGAGCTAAATATGTATTTATGGTCATTTTAATTAAATGGTGAGCAAATTATAATTAAGCATCAAGATGGAAGCATGTAATTTCTTGTCCCTCAAGCCAGTCTGAATCAGTAAAATCTCCCTCCACTGAGCAGGAATCCAAACCATCGAACTCAAATTCAGCAATCGCTCCTTCTTTCCTTTGTCTCTTCCCTTCCTCCCCATTCTCCCATAAACACAAAACAATCCCTTTGTATCCTGCGCTGGCGTGAGAAAACTTCAGGGAAAATGACAGCCGTGCCAAAAAGAGCCAGAGAAATGGCGTGAAAGCGAGAGTGGGTCAGAGTTCGTGATGGGAGAAAGTGGGCAGGAAGGAAGGAGGAAAGTGAGAATGAGAGGCGGAGAGGACAGGAAAAAAAGGGAAGGAAGCAGGTGTATTTTTCTGAATAAACACAATGTGAACAGATGGATTAATACGGCAATAAAATATTGATATTGACGTTGTTTTGTTAGCGTCTGACTCTGAAATGATAGAAGAAGCCACCGTCTTAGTGCTTAAAATTAAAGCCCAATGAGAGACGGGTACCATCTTAATATTTATTGTAAACATTGCTGCTTTCTGCGGAAGCAGCAACAATGAGACATTTATAATTCAAAATCTAACTGCATATTGTTCAGCAGCATCACTGCATTAATTGATATTGAGCTGTAATGAAGACAGTGACAGAAGCAGTAATATCATGATGATGATCATGACTACTGTTGGTATATTTGTGAACACTGAAAAACCACAAAATCTTATTTATTTTTGGTCTAGTTTCTAGTGCAAATACAAATGCACCTGAAATAACACAAAGCTAACTTGGAAAAGTAGCTTTCAGCAAGACATATGAACTTATTTAAAGTAAATAATTCCCTAATATTGATAAAGTACTAGTTCCACTAGGATTATTTCCCTTATAACAGGGAAAAATGTCTTGTTATAAGTGAAATAATCTGCCAGTGGAGCTAGTATCTTTTAGTCATTATTGAACAACGATTGTCTTAAAACAAACTCCTACATCTTGCAGAAATGTTACTGTTAATTAGTTTTATCTCATTTAAAGTGTACTAAGATATTTGCACTAGAAACGAAATAAAAATACTTGGTAAGAGTTTGTGCTTTTGCAGCGTAGAAATAAAAAGTTTTATGTTAAGCTGGGGTCAAATTAAGAAAAGGGATTTCAATATTTTACAGCTTTTAAACTAATGTTTTGATTTACAGCACTGTTTAGCTTTAGACCTATAAAAACATGCAGCTCAGATTATTTTAAGAATCTGAACATTTCTCCTGGATAGAAAATGTTCAAACAGAGCTTCCTGTGCCAGACTTGGCTTTAGCGGAGGGAAGCTGCATCGTCAGACAGGAACGCAAAGTGGAGTCGTTTCTCCTGTCGGTTCAGGTGGTTTGGGCAAACTGGGATCTCCCAAAATGAGCTGGAGAGTGTAATGGGGTCAATGCTTCCTTCTTAGACCTGTTGACCTCACATCCTGGTCATGGATAAGTGAGAATGGATGGTTTGGGTCTGAATGCTGTAACGGTGCCTCTTTTCTGCTAGTACACTGACATTTGGCACAGCTGTGGTTAAAAAAAAAAAAAAAAAGAGCATATATTTAAATGTTTTTCTGCATTAACTCAAAACCCTTTTAAAGAGGATATATACACTGAAACACTCCCAATCATTTGGAAGAAAGATCAGATAAATAGTGGCGACCAATCAGAAGTCAGCGCTCTTTTTCAATGTGGCAAAGCAAAGCAGCATTTCTTACTTCACGTTTAAAAGGAAACGCTTTGCAAGTTGGATTTTACAATCCAACAAAATTTCATTTTTGTTTTCGGATTAGATTGCTTCATAAATTAGATTAGCTCAGTGTTTGCTTTATTCCTAGCCTGGTAAATGGTACCGCTGCAGGGGATCTTTCCTGCCAACAGCCAACGCGATCTTCAACAACTCTTTGAAGAATCTAAATTGACGAGTTACAACAACATTTAATTTCCCTTTGGGGTTAACGAAGTATTTTTGAATTTGAATTTGAGAACCAGCCTCTTGTTCTATGCCATTTGCTTCGCCCAGAGGGATCTGGACATTCGGCTATTCAGAAACAATTTCTTCCAGGTTGTAGTTTTAGACTTTTCCGTTTGGCACTAAATTAGTGCTATGAAGTTTAACCATAAATTGCCTGTGCTATAAACAACCATCCGACATTTTGTAGAGAGAAGTGACGGGCCAAACAAGATGGCTGCTAACTCAACATCTGGAATTGTAGCCAACATGGACTGAACATCTTCGTTCATGTTCTCCGCATGCCGTTGATACTTATTATCAATTTCCAATGTCTGTCCTATTTTCCCATAACTCCCCTTCTATTCTTTTGTATGTACTTATTATTTATATATATATATATAAACTTCTGCTTCTTATTTTCCAATGAGAATACAAATTATTTTTCAGGCAGACCACAAATGCAGTACAAAAACATCTTCCCCTTGTTTTATCTTGGGCTTCAATTTAAAAGTTAGATAAATTTCGGTTTATCTGCGGATAAATTCGTAATTTTTCCAAGCTTGAATCCAAGCTTGCTGAACTATTTTTTACAAGAGAGCAGAGACACTTCGCAGGCTTTGTAGATGTTGAGCTAACAGCTGGCACAGCATCGCTCATCCCGGTAAAACTGCTAAAAGCAAATTCAACCAACATTTATGATGTCAGGGATTATAAAGTGCAGAAAAAGAAAATGAGAGGAGTGAGTCATAGCACTTCTCAGCAGTAGGAGACGGTCATCAATCATGCATTGGGCAAACATACACTCTCTCTTTTTACAGAAACACTTTGCATAAATGAAGACAAATACAACCAGCAGCCAAGGCTATCATTACAGAAGTGCATTACAGCGCAAACCGCTGCATCAGTATTTGAATTAACGATGAAACAGAAAAAAATGCATCAGGAGCTCAGAGTTTCTGTTCACTAAGCAAGTGTAGAAATACTAGAGAAACTGCATTAATAGTTGTCCACTGGGAGAGGAGTTGACATTATGAACTAATGTTCATATCACTGTGCAGAAGTGCTAAGTCCTCCCCCCGAACCTCCTGTTCTCTTGCCATAAGGTGGCATTCAGATTGGGTGAAGCCGGCTGGTATGCACGCACACACAGCTGCTTCTAGTCAGCAGAGTTATGTAACAGCACTGCAGTAAACTAGCTGCCTCCTGCTGAGACACAGAGACGAATGCGGGAAGAGAGTTAACCACGACAAAATGTTTCAAAATGTCTGCACGGATTTCTTCTGTGCGTTAAAACACATATATTGAGTTACTTTTTATATTTAATGCCTGAGCATATGTGACGAACAGCAGGGCTGCTGGTTTCTGGCTGCGACTGACCTACCGCCAACAGGAAGCTGCGGCCTCCCAACGAGGAGATCGATGAGGCCAATAGACACAGATCAGTCGGTGGTCTTACGTAACTATGCACACTGTAGGTCACGCAATTAACAACGGACACTTCTGTGCAAATGATAAATGTCAGACATTTTGGCAAAGCTGAACTCCGGATGGTATTTTTTTAGGGTTTTGTGCTAGAACAAAACAGACTTCATTTCACTGTGATGGATTTGTGGCTGTAAGGCCTTTTCAGAACAGGTAGGAAAAAAGCACAAATGCATCTTGTGAGGATCCTGTTTACTTCATTTATGAAGCTGCAGAATAGGGACTTGACTGTGATGGACAATGATCTTAGTGTTTCTCCAGTTTACAGTCTTCGTGAAACAAATTCCACTTTGTTCTGAAAATACTCTGACTTTCTTTGGCTCAAATTCTTACTAAAATTCTCCAATTCGTGGAGCTCCAAGTTCAGTATGTTGGCCTCACAGCTTGAAGCTGCTGGTACTTTAAATTATTAAACTACCAGCAGGTAAAATTAAAGGTTTTTTTAATTTTACCTTTCAGGTAAAATGAAAAAAAATAAATAATAGAACAACAAAGTATAGAGTTTTTGATCATTGATCTTACAAGTTTTGAGTCACTTCTTGTAAATACACAATCACATAAAAGCAAAGATACAATTAAAACTCCTAAGTGACAAGAACATAACTCTTCCATCAGAAATGTTAAAAAAAAAAAAATGTTTACAAATATTACATTAGGAAGTAAAAACACATTATTCTCAAGTATTTCAGTGAACGTAGCAGGAAAATCACAATATTTCACATAAGTTCAGCTTTTATTATTCTAAAAGTCCCAAGCAACTTAGACATGCTGTTACAAACAGAGCAAACAAAGTTTTGTTTCTATTTAATCATGTGAGTTTCACAGATGTTTCTATTCATTTTTAATGACTTGGACTGCAGTCAGATACAGTGAAACAAATAACTGCATATTGTTTATTGTACTCCTGAGTTGGTGGGTTTTCTCCTTCCATTGACATTGGATTCACTGGCATCTTTTTATTTCTAAGGCACTACTTAGAAATAAAAAGAACAATCAATTAACAATTTAACAATGCGACTTGACTTAACTGAATGTTTCGATTGTTGATTCTATGTAGCATGACTGTGTTTTTATGACGCAAAGCTTTTTGCTGAAATGTGCTATACAAATAAAATTTGATTGATTGATTGATTAATTGATCTTAGATCTCAAGGATTAAAGGTTAAAGGAAAAACAATGTTGCTAATACACTGTGATACCTTTCTAAAAATATTTTTTCCCCTTTCAACGACATTTTTAAAGATGGCAAATGGATATATCCATCAAACTTTTGTCTTCTGAGTAGAATATGATCTCTAAGAGAAAAACCTAGACGTCTCTTTCCTTAGAGAGACTCGCCAGCTCCTCCAGGACTGAAACAACAAAACAACTCAAATGACTCTGAGGTGTTCCCTAGCCAGAACTGATATATATCCCCTTCAAAACGATCTGGGTTTTCTGTCAGTGGAACATATGAACCAAGACACCTGCGCTGATGAGGAAGAGGAGCGGTTTTACTCTGAGGAATGACAGAGATCATCATCTGGGCTCGGCCACCCTACAGAGGAAGCTCCTTTCACCCACTTGATTGCTGGATTTGGTTATTTTTGTCGTTCTCTATTCCTCACGAACATTTGAGGGAGCTGGAATGTAAATGAGCAAGTAAATCAAGACACTTGTTTTTCAGCTCAAGTCTTTTTTTTCCCATAAAGAGGAAGGGAACAATGCCCATTAATTTGATTCACCTCCAGCTCCAACTTAAAACTAAGATCAACTCTCTAACAAATGGATACTCGCAAATATTTCAGCATAGTAAAAGAACAGTTAAAAACATCTTCCATCTTCTGGTGACCTATTCCTTGCTTTCATTTTCTGAAGATAAGCTGCTTATTTAAACAAGAACAAGCAGTAATAATAAAGTCAGAAGCAGCTTAATGGTCCAATTAGCCATTCAGATGTGAGGCTGTTTGTCAGGGAAAGCAGCAGGGAAAGGGTTAACGGGCCAAAGGTAATCTGTTTACATCTGAACCATTTGCATACTGAGCTTTCTGGACGTCACATGAGCCTCATTCGGGCACATCTACGTTTTTGCGACACACACTGCACATTCTGCAGGGTGCTAAAATGATTCACTTAACAGATATTATTCATTTCACAAAATATCCAATTTGATAATATTTTGGCAGTAATGTACAATTAAAATAGGTTTAACTTGTGAGATGAACGTTTGTTACTAAATTCGAAAGCTGCATTTCCTTTGACGATACAATTGCTTAAATTGGAATTATAGAAATTAATCTGCTTAATGGAATTATGTTAATTTTGTAAAAACTCATTTATTGTAGTTGTTTAGTCATATTGAAATTAGTGCAAAACTGCAATGGAGACACTTTTTTTTTTTTTTTTTTTTTTGCATCACGTCAGTCTGTATAAAACGGCAACACGCTTATTTTTAAATGTGCAGCAGGATTCACCAGAGCTCAAAAAGCATCGCAAGGTTCATCAAAAGTTCAGATTGTTATACGAAAGTGTTGAAGCCATAGCGCTTCTGTGAAACTGCAGACAATTTCTGAACTCTTCCTGGGTTAAAACATCAGTAGTGTTGCTTCTAAATGAATATGAACTTGATTTCTTTGATTTATTTAAGGCCTGAAAACGCTGCATATTTTTGTTACTTTGACCATTTCTCACTTTCTGCTAATAAATACAAAATTTTTGCTTGGAATTTCAGAGACATGTTGTCAGTAGTTCATAGAATAAAAGAACAATGTTCACTTTACTCAAACATAAATCTATAAAAAGTAAAATCAGAGAAACTGATCATTTTGCAGTGGTCTCTTAATTTTTTCCAGGGCTGTATGACATGTGAGTGTTAACATCGATGATTTATTCTTATTAATGGATTTAATTTTTTACATGATCAAAAAGTCTAAAAAAAAGTTTTGCACACATTTATAATGGAAACGCAGGTGTTGCTGTTCACATGATGCATTTTGCACTTAATCGTCCTGTTTGGATAAAACCCAAGTTCTGGTTTTACAGGAACGAAAGCAGCGAAAACAATAATTTTCTGCACATTAGGTTTTGTCTTTTGTCATTTCCTGAAACCTCTTTTGTTTTTCATTGATTTCACCTAGTTTGACAGGCAAGGGTGAGAAACAATATGCTGACATACTAACACATAAACACACATATCCAGTTTAGCATTCCTCACATATTTAAACTAGTTTACCACCTACTTCATGGAAAAAAAAACATGCGAGTCTTATGAGGGGAGACAGCACTGTTTTGCCGTAAGAGTGATGACTCGGCTTTTCAAAAACACAAACAACCCACAATTAAACTGTGCTGCAGCCCTGATGAACCTTTTACAAATATTTCCAAGTTAATACCACAAACACTTTGAGTTTTATTGTAAAAAAAAAAAAAATCACAAAAAAATCTGGAAATCCTGGAGGGACTGAAAAGATGTTCGGTATTATTTAACTTTAAGAATTTATTGATATTATAACAGTTTGTGAACAGGTTTTATCAGTACATTCTGGCACAACTGGCCCTTTAAGAGCATCTTGATTTGGCCCAAAACGAAAATGAGTTTGACACGCCTGTCGTAAGCCAAAGGTTACATAGAAAATTTGTTGAAGGTTTACCTCATGAGGGTTGCAGAAAACATTTCTGGAACAACCAAAACCTTTTTGGGAATAAAGAAATTATGGAGTTTACACCCAAATTTTTAGGATATTTATTAAAAATCAAGCTTTTAAAGATTGTTTATTTAGAAAAAAGCTGTGCTGAGTTCACAGGCCCAGGTCTATAGTACCCTTTAATCTGGCAGCAGGGTGCTGTCTCACGGCCTTTTTCTGATTTGCTGTTATTCTGGTTCATGACTCCTGGGAAAGATGTGCTTCCTCAGGGGGACTGAATCCTCGTTGTAACTGCTTGCAGTTCTAGTTTGCAAACATTTCTTGTCTTAATTACTACCGCTGCAATCCCATGCATGTCAATGCTGACTATGTGAGAAGGTAAACTTACTGGAGTGGACCTAGTAATAGGAAGCTTTAAGTAACCACCTGAGTGATAAATTGATCAGTTCCTTTATCCGAGTTGACAGAACGTGTGAGATAACAGGAAGGCTGCTAAAAGTGCCTCACAGGTTGCCAAGAAC
Source organism: Girardinus metallicus (assembly GCA_903067095.1). Taxonomy (NCBI): domain Eukaryota; kingdom Metazoa; phylum Chordata; class Actinopteri; order Cyprinodontiformes; family Poeciliidae; genus Girardinus; species Girardinus metallicus. The sequence continues at coordinate 36,291 of CAEGAE010042146.1, forward strand.
ACAATTCACACGGCGAGAAACTTGCTCTCAATCTTTCCCTATAGAACTGTTGTTTTTTTACATTTTATATCCTCGTTTTTAAATTATTATAAAGCATGAAAAGATGCATTTTTGCAGGTTTGACCACCATCTCCGCCGTCCTTCCACTTTGATGAATGATTTGGTCAGATTACGGTGATTAGTCCCTGTGACATCAAGCCAGTCATTTATATAACCCCGTCTCCAAGGTCATCCACTGGATTAGGCCCGCCAACGTGACGGGATCCCTCAAGCGGATTAGGTTACCTGGCATGCAAGTATAAACAACGCAAGATCAGGCTGATTTTCCACCATGAAGCAGAACGGTGTGGTGTAGTTTGGAAATCTAATACGACATACTATACAGCGGGGGGAAAAAGTATTCAGTCAGTCACCAATTGTGCAAGTTCTCCCACTTTAAAAGATGAGAGAGGCCTGTAATTGACATCATAGGTAGACCTCAACTATGAGAGACAAAATGAGAAAAAAAAATTCAGAAAATCACATTGTCTGATTTTTAAAGAATTTATTTGAAAATAAGGGTGGAAAATAAGTATTTGGTCACCGACAAACAAGCAAGATTTCTGGTTGTCACAGACCTGTAACTTCTTCCTTAAGAGGCTCCTCTGTCCTCCACTCATTACCTGTATCAATGGC
>CAEGAE010042148.1:0-34017 GCA_903067095.1 Girardinus metallicus
TTTTTTCATAATAGCCTGCTCACAAATAGATAGGCTATTTGTGAGCCTGCCTCTTTATTATTACATTGAATTAATTTTAGATTTTTGTGTAACTTTTCTTCAAGTTAACAAAGTGAGCTATTATTGTTACAGGTTAATTTTCTAAACTGCAGAAAATTAACTGTTAGAGAAGCTCAAATTTGAAAAATTGGACTGTGATAGTAACACTGCTGTTATGTTAGATTTACCAATGTTTTATTAATCTTGTTTTTTTATCCGATTACCCGATTAATCATAAGAATAATCGATAGATTACTTGATTACTAAAATATTTGTTTACAACAGCCCTACTTCACTGCAAAACATTTAACTGGACATAATAATAGATTTGTAAAAGCACTCCAAAAGTCTCTGTATTAGCAGCCAGTTGAGTTATTGCACAGGTTTTGTAAGGGTTGCAACATTTCCTGTGGCAACAGAAAAGCAGCAACAGATTTTTTTTTTTGTTTATCAAACCCTTCATCAGACTCACTTCTTCTCATATCTTCAGTTTCTAGAGTATATAGTTTCCTATCTGTACCTTTATAGCAGAAAACATCCTGTTGCTTTTCACCTTCTGTTTTGTCTGTCATATCAGGTTTGTTTCTGCAGGTTTTATGGGTCAAGCTCAGGCCAAAGTGCATATCCTAATAATGTTTAACCTATTGGGGCTGATGTCAAGAAGACCAAAAGGAGTTGAGATTAATTTCTGTAAATGCGTTTTCATAAAGTTTTAACAAACTATTGCTCATTGATTGAGATGCATCAGTCAATCAGTACTACCTCTTTCACAAAACCTGGATCTAATTATTTGTTGTGTGTTTTAACGCTTAAAAAATGTTGTTGCTGATTCCAGTTTTAACCAATCCAGGCTTGGATTGTTGTTGGCCAGAAAAACATGACCATTGCAACTCTATTTTTTGTATTTATTTTTTTTTGTTCTTTGCATTTCAGGTTGATTGGAGGATCGGACTACAAGCTGATCTACAGACACTACGCCACGTTGTACTTCGTGTTTTGTGTCGACTCATCAGAGAGTGAATTAGGAATTTTAGACTTAATCCAGGTAAAACCTGCAGATTTGACATTATTGGTTAGTGTTTGTTGGTTTGCTTTTAGAGTGTTTCTTAGCTTGTATTTATGTTAATTTCAGGTTTTCGTGGAAACGCTGGACAAATGCTTTGAGAATGTCTGTGAGCTTGACTTAATTTTTCATGTAGACAAGGTAGGAATTTGTATCATTCCTTTATGTAATGTTTATGATTCTGTTTGTTCAAGCCTCATCATGATTATTTATGATACTGTTGTAATAATGTTAGTGATTATGGCCCGATTTATTGTGCCGTGTTTGTCTGATGAACAATCACATGCTGGAACATGTTACACAACATCTGATGGTTTTATGACAACCAGCTTCCTAAAAACAACCTAAAACCAGAACATACTGCTGATTAGATGTGATGTAATGAGTTCATTGGTTAATTACACAGTTAGATCAGCTATTTTTATATAATATATGGTACTTCATGTTATTAATAATTTAAAGAGCCCATATTGTGGTAATTAAAGGCTTCATATGCTTTATTATAATCAGAAAACACAGTGCCTAGCAAAAATATACATCTTTTATATGTAAAAGAAAAGAGTGTATGGTGGTTTTCCATATTTTTTGACAAATCCCAAATAGACTCCAGTAGAACTGCTTTTCATATGAACTTGTTTATGTCACTAAATAGGCTGTAAGAGGTCAGGGGTCAGCTGAATGAAGGCCATTTTTTATTTGTTTCTCTTGAAATGAAGCAAACTGAAAACGTACTGAACTGTGACTTTTGTCTACTGTTGCGCCTATAGAATGGATACTTTTGACTTCATGTATCTTAGTTACACTTGGTCGCTTAAGGTAAACTAGATATCTTAAAGAAATAACAGTAAAGCATAAAACCTTAATGCAGCAGATGTTTAATTATTAAAAGCACATACTTTGGATGCACTAGAATTATTTATCTTCACATTAAGTGATATTTTAGTATTGTACCTTTTTGAAACATTGAAAGTCCTTTAATTGGCCTATGTAAATGTGTGTGTTACCTGATTTGACTGACTTGATTCTAGGTTTCTCTTGAGTATTTTGCAAACTTTAAGGATTTTAATTCAGAAACTCTCTGAAAAAACTGATTGAATATGCGAAGATGTTCTTTTTGCTTAAACTACAGATCTAACAAAACACACCCAAGTTTAAGACCTTTAAGGTCAAGTCAGTGTTATCTTCCTTTCTCAGTCTAAATAGGGCTGTTTAGCACAAATGTGGTACCAAAAGAAGTAGAAAAAGTTAAAAAAATATATTTCTTCACAAAGGGGCTCTGAAAAAACACAGACTACCTGTAAACCTAACAAGATCTGACTGAATCAGAGGGGGATCTGGTGCAGGATGCCCTTCTTTAACAATAAGAAATGTTCCTTTTAACAAATTCACTTAAGAAAAAAATCACATTGATTTAAGTAATAAATATATCAGATTTTCAAATTTCAAATTCAGGATTTTCGGTAGTCTACACACCTGAGCTCTGTCATGTACTGTCAGAACAAAAATGAAACGCATGCACTTTGTCGTACACCATTACATTCTGCTACAAACACAGAGCTGCTTGCATCAGGACTTACCCTCTGTATGACTCCCAGCTGCTGCTGTCTTCAGTGTGCCGCAGCCAAACTGCATAATAAGGACACAGCCGATGCATTTCAGATATATTTAACCTCTGCATGTACGTCGCCATCTGCTCAAACGATGTTTGTATTCTTTATTGTAGAAAAGCAACAACAAGCTACATTACAGATTATTAACAAAACATGTTTGAGTCAAGAAATTTGCAACCATCATCAGACATGCCTCACAGCAAGTTCTGTTTGCTTCTCTTGTGTCAAATTACCAGCTGCTTTCAGGTCGCGGTGAATATTTTGTTGCTGATCTTTCAGAATCTGATGCATTTTTCTCTTGCTGCTGTTGTGAACACAAAAATTCATAAATACACAATGATTTCACCCTAAATAAATGTGTTCTTTCTTATTTAAACTACATCAGAGCACAGTGAGCACCGGTCAACACAAGGGCTTCAAAATAACTTCCAGGAATGTCAAATCGAAATGTATGATTTAATTAACAGCTATTGCTAACTTGGATACAACTGGTTGCTATAAGCTGGGCAATTAGTCAGACTATGTTCTTCAGTAGAGTCTGTGGTTATTTATTTATTTTTTTAAATATAGAAAATATTTTCAAGATGCCAGATTTGTTTGCAGGAGAGTGAAGTGCATTAGCCCTCTTTCAACCAGCTGACCAGCAGTATGAAGCCACAGAGGGGGGCTTTCTCTAGTATTTTTACAAAAGACTTCAGTTTGCTGTCATAGGGAGACCAAATTGGAAACTTATTACTGGTTTTTATACCAGTAATCAACCCAGGCATCGAACAGAGAGATGCCGTTGGCTCACCAGTACATTTCCAGGTGCAGATCTTCCTTTGTTTGAGCTTTGAGAATTGATTTGTTTATTGCAACTCCGTGAATGTGTCTGTACATCTTTTATTTTTATTTTTTTTATTTCTCAAATTTTTAGATTATACGGCATTAGTGGCCTGTACTAATAGTCAAGAAACTGACACAATTGGACAAAGGTAAGCAATTTGTCTTTGAGTTAAAATATTGAAGATGCTCTGGATCTCTCCTGCTTCAGGTCCACCACATTCTGGCGGAGATGGTGATGGGCGGGATGGTCCTGGAGACCAACATGAACGAAATCATCACGCAGGTGGACGCCCAGAACAAGATGGAGAAATCTGAGGTGAGCGCGTCCCTGCCTGCTGGCTGACTTGACTCCGCCTCCACACCTCTCTGAGGCGTTGTGTACAGTATGCAGGCATGTGTGTATGCTGCACCCTGCATGCTTACTCTCCAGCAACTTTCTGTGGATGCTCCCGACCTTTTCCAGAGTGTTTGTGCTCTCTTCAGCCTTCTCCTTCCGCTTCACTGCTTCTTATGGTCTATACCTTAAACACATATTATTAAAAATATTCATGCGTCTGGTGCTTTTGCACTAAGAGTACCACTATCCAGTGAATCTGCAGAATCTGTCACAGGTAAATCTCATATCATTCAAGCTTGGTTTACAGTATCTGGCTTGTTATTTTAGGAAAATGTAAGTTTTTAGATTCTCTTTGTGTAGAAATTTGCTATTGCATCACATCGCTAATCGAGTGTCCCTGCTTAGAGTCTTGTTAAAGTGCATTGTTTTTTTCAGCTTCGGCCAGCAAATAATCCTTTGCTTGGTGGAAAAATGAAATGAAACAGCCAGAGACAATTCAGTCAGATCATAATCTTTTCATTTGGTTTGCAGGATTTATTAAATGTGTAAAAGATTAATTGCACTATATACAACTAAGAAAAAGTTCTCATTTTAGTTGACAAAGAAAGAATGCTGGATGGCTGCTTTTTGTGTATTAATCAAAGATCTTAATTCAGTCTATTTTTTTTACATTAATATGAATTTCATTGTATGCTTTTAACCTGACAGATAATTTTTTTGTTTGACTGGCAGTTTGTAAGCAGTCTTTTACTGTTCTGACATCGAGAGCTGCTCTGTCTTTTCCTTTCTGGACCTATCGTAGACCACAGAGGTTTTCATGCACTGATGTTAATTCAGTCTGACTGTTCGTTTAAAGGTCAGCGTCTGGCAAACAAGGATGAAGCTATCCTTTCTCTAATCTGGTGAAAGCTAAATACCATAGCTCTACTTTGTTTTCATGAAGATCTACGTAATAAAATGTAAAAAAGACCCAACTGGACCAAGGTTAGTATTTCTTCTGATTCCAGATGTGGTGTACTATAGGTCCTATCACTATCTGTGGAGATAAACTGTAATTACTTTAATCTGCTTTAACATTCCTCATTCCTCTTTTTCCTGACCCTGTCCAGTTCTTTCCATTCTTCTCTCTCTTTGCAGACCTTTATCTTTCAGTCTACCAGGCAGGACAGGTAGACACAGGTACTGCTAAATTTACAACCAAACACTGTAACCTTAACTGAACTTTTTACGTCCCCTTTGACCCTCTTCACATGGCCCTTCATCTAACTGTAAACTGACGTCACTAACATACAGTAGGAATCTTTCACGACAGACCCAAAAATGCCTCAATTTTATCTCTACAATTAAGACCAAAACACTTTGTCAGCAGGGTAGAATCAAAATACTTCAGTCTTGTACTTCTATATTGCCAGAAAGGCGTCATTTAAACCAGTTTTGCTCTATCCTGGTCCTCAATGGCAGCTTCAGTGGGATCAAAAGGAAGACATCTCTATACCTTTCAGGCTAAGGCTGAGGTTACAAGTAGGCCTGTCACAATAATCAAAAAAATCTATTAATTGCATGATAAATGAAAACAAACACAATGATTTCCATTTACCTGATTTATTGTTTATCTTTTTTTTTCTCTCTTTCTACCAAAAACTGGATGATAGAAGTCTTCAGTTTGGTGGTGTGACCTCAACTAGCCCTTTTTGAAGGGAAATTTTGTTTATAAAGTCTTCAAAATTAATTTTGTGTCGTTCTGTTTATTTATTTTGGACATTTAAAATGCTTTCAAGTTCCAGTATTAAATGTTCATTAGAATTTAAAGCAGTGGTGCCCAAAGTTGGTCCCCCAGGGCCAACATCCTGCATGTTTTAGTTCTCTCACTGGTTTAACGCACCTGAATAAAATGACGGCTCATTAGAGGCCTAAGAAGAACACTGACATGCTGAAATGGTTGTTACTACCATCAGGGAGAGAACAAAAACATACAGGATGCCGGCCCTTCAGGACCCACTTTGAGCACACCTGATTTAAAGTTTACTGATCTTAGAGAATGTGTTCTTGCATTATTATTTTGTCATTACCATTACATTACTTACAAAATGGTCTCAAAACAAGAATAGTGGGGTGCTGTGGTGGCACATGGGTTAAGCACAACCCACATATAGGAGGTCTTAGTCATTGACGTGGCTGTCGCAGGTTCGATTCCAGGCCTGGTGACCTTTGCCGCATGTCTTCCCCCTTCTCTCATTACCCACTTTACTGTAAATTCACTATCAAATAAAGGCCACTAGAGCTAATAAAACCTTAAAAAAAGCAAAATAAAAAAAAACAATAGTATCGTTTATTGCGATAACGTCTGGAACAATTTATCACACAGCTAAATTTGTTATCCTGACCAAATAGAATACAAGAGAAATATCCTTTTATTGTCCCACATTGGGAAAATTCAGGTGTAACAGCAGCAAGCTAAATGCAAATTTAATTCTGCACATTCAAACTGAGGTAATAAATATAAAAATATTGCTAATACTGTACTGTAAGGCCAAATTTGCTGCATACAAAAATAACACTGTACAGTTATTAAGTATAGCCAACTCAGATCAAAAGAAACTAAGTAGGGTAAATACTTAGTTTAGCACATGCAGCACACATTTTTCAACAGTAGATGATAGGAAACATTGTTACAGCAGTTTTACAGACAATATTGCATGCTTCTAAATTCTTCTAAAGCCTCAAACTTTGTGCACAAAATCAGATTACCGTCATGTTTTTCAAGAGAGGTGGTTTTCAAACAAATTCCTGCAAGACAATGATTGTGATTTCTGAATCCTCTGCCCTGAATCAGCATTCCTCTCGTTTAGCGACCTGGCTGTCTTCCCGTCTAACACTAGTGTCCTTGATTCCTGGCACAGGAGAGAATCCCCATTAGACAAAAAGCCTATTGAAACAACCTTGTGGAAGAAGGATATTAATTTATCTGCATACCAGACATACTTTTCTTTCACCCTGTGATATTTTTTAAGCTTGTTTTGAGTGTCTTTCTCAGATAGTAAATGTACAGGACTGCTGATCAGTCTGGTTATTTATGGGTCTGTCGAGTAAAGATTTGTTTTGGAGTTCTCTAACTGCAGTGGTTCTCAAGCGTCTTTTTATGCCATAGAAGAAAAAGGGAGACTTTTTCATTTATAAATATTTAGATTTTCCAGAAAACCTAGTCTGATGCTTTTATTGGAGAGTAAATTTGCCTTGTCGAGCTTCCTGTTGAGATTCACTGTGTTAGAGTGTAGCGCCTCCTTTACCCCGAGAGTAGTTTATCTCTATTAGACTAACATCCTTCCCATAATATCAATGATAGATGTAATAAATGTTTACACGGCTCTTTGTTCAAATAATGTTTCTAGACAGAAAATTTGTAGCTATATGTACAACTCAGTAAAATAGAATATCACTTTTTGATTGAATTATTAAAATAAATAAATCCTCAAGTGATATTTTAATTCACTGAGATGTTACTATATATGTGTACAGGGCACAACATTAATATCTCTACTCACAGAAATGAATTCACACAGAAAAATGCTAGCTACAGTCATATCTAGAGGTACAGTATCCCCTGCATTATTAATGGCTAAAACTTTGACGCCTACATTCTGTAGTTGCGTGGTTATCCGATCGTTATTTATCTTTAAACCCAGATCCATTTTTCTGCTCCATATAATTCTCTCCCTGCATTTTTACCCCCACCGGCCCACAGTCGTCCAGTGGGTTCACTTTCCAAGCAAATGCCGCCTTTTTGTCCATTTGATGAATGTTCAGTGCTGCTCAGTACATCAGAGTCGGTGAATGAGTAGTTTAGTTCAGTATGTCCTCACAGTTGACTCCTAATTGGCTCTGGTTGTGATGTCCATCATTCTAGAAATAGAAAATGCATGTGCATATTAAGCTCTAAAGGCATCTGAATGTATGTTTTGCATATGTTGTCTGTCTCGGTGCTTTTGCATTTTGTCAGCAGATGATTGTTGTTCGTTCAGCTGTGTTTTCTGTCCTGTGTCTTCTTGTGTTCAGCTGTTATCTCTATTAATGTTTTTGCTTCACTGGTTTGTTTCTTATCAACCCTCCTTGTGTGTGTATATGTGTTTGGGTTTGCACAGGCTGGCATCGCAGGAGCACCGGCTCGCGCAGTGTCAGCGGTAAAGAACATGAACCTCCCGGAAATGCCCAAAAACATCAACATCGGCGACATAAGCATAAAAGTGCCAAATTTACCTTCCTTCAAATAGCAGCAGCAAGATCCATAAACCTTGAGGTGTCAGCCGATGTTTACCGATCTGTTTACCAAAACTTCAGATTACTAACTTTTATCAGTCTGGAAGGTACTGTGTGATTTCACACTCCATGTTGTGATGTTATCTCCTTGGGTTCATTGTTGAGCAACATATTAAATGTCTTGTTTTCTTTTTTTTTCTGTTTGAAGGACAAAAGAAGTATTTATCAGATTTACATTCCTTCTGCTTCACTGCAGGTTGGCTTGTAGCATTCAGCACCTCCATTACAGAGCTGTGGCGTTTTGTTACTGAAAGGAAATGAGAAACCAACACAAGTGTTTACTTTAAAGAGGAGGGATGGTGGATTTTTTTTGGGGGGGGCAGAGGGGGCAGATACACCCCCCCCCCCCATATTCTTCATACATAGATGAAGAATGTGAAATATTTCCAAATCAGCTGCAGTGTTTGGATATAAATTGCAGAATAGTAAATTAGGGGCAGTAAGTAATTTAGACATGCAACATGCTGATTTATTTTTTTTTTCTGATTGGTATGTGGACCATTTTAAAAGATTTGTCATGTTTTATGGAATGATTATGTTAATTTTCTGCTGTGTATGATTTTACTTTGCTTCTTTTTCAACAATAAACTGGCAAAACTCAACATCTGTTTTGAGTATCTTTTTTGGCATTATTTGTTTTACACAAAAACAGATAATGCACACTATCTATTGTTGTATTGCCTTCTATTTCTAAGAAAAGGCAATATGCAGATGGGAGATGGTACTACTTGACACAGATGAAAGTGGTCCAAGGTCAGAGAAAATGTTTGAAGCATCATTACAAGCAAATAAGGAAGAGAGAAGAAAATGTAGATTTGTTACAAGTTGAGCAGGTATAGTAATATGCAGAAAGTTTAAGCTAACCCTTATTCATTAATGTATTACCTCATTATATAAATGACAAATTTCAGCTGAAAAAAAATGTATAACATTTAAATAGGAATAATAAATGTAAAATAAAACATTCATTTTTAGTTTGAAAAAGAGAAGAAACGAGCCAATACTTAAGTCCCATGTCCATTTGACTAGTGCTGTATATGCACCACACGTTTTTTCCTTTGTGGTTGCTTTTTCATCTACCTTATGTCCAGTCTCTTTACCTGACTATTGCAGAGTATGCTGTAGTGTTTTCCTTTAGAAACTAGGAATGTAAAAATAGCAACAGTAGAATTATTGTATGATAAGAAATGCAAGAAAGAGCTCAGGACTGCAGATATGCTTCAGTTGATTATCAACTGTATGTCAAGTTTTCAACTAACTTATCAGACGTTTACATAAAGAATGATTACTATTTGTTTAAAAAATGAGAGAAAGTCTATGTGAAATATTTATCTAGTCTACATCAATTCTGTCTGGAGCAATGAACCAAAATTCCAGCAAACTATTACGAGAAACATTTGTAAGAAAACCTTAAATGTATAACCCAAGTTATACAGCTCAAAGGTAACATTAACAAATCCTGAGGAAATAACTTCTCATTTTAAAGACATTGATATATAAATCTCTGAGATATTTTCTCTATAGCATTTAAAATAAGTTTGGTAATGCTAACTGACCTAAAACGAGAAATTTAGCCTAAATTAACTTCAAACGTGAATATGTTATTTTGTGTACGTAAACTTCTGGTTTTATCTGTAAATCGAATTCAAACATAAACCATATTATGGATTATTCTAACGACGTCCGGCTAAATAATCTCAAACTGTAACTAAAAATTGTTTTGCTAATTGCACGAATTAAAATGAAAATGTACAGGCGCAGAAGCGAAATCCGTTTACGTTTAAACCACTGATTGAGACTCTGCTCACACAATTTGTCCTTCGCGCATTCCGTAGAACTACTACTCTCACGTGATCCGTCTTGTGACAACCGGAAGCAGGAACAATAACATCAGCGTGATGATGCTGCTACAGCTGTGATAGTTTTACTCTTTATTTGGAGAAACTAACGCAAACATGACTTCCATCATAAAGGAAACTCAAAGGTGGGCTCGGTTCTGTTCTTTTAGACGCAGATTAATTTTAGTGGCACAAAATTTAACATGTAGCATCCTAACCGGCCTTTGCTTATGCCGTAATTTTAACTTTTTTTTTTTTTTTTCACATACATGAATATATATTGTCAAGTAAACATTTGCACGACTTATTTCTGTTACAGTGAGCATGTATTGTGTATCGACTTGATGCATCTGTTCTGAAGCCAACCTGAACTGCTTTTTTGTTTGTTTGTTAAGAAAGGCTTTCAAATTTGTAAACCCCAAAAAGTTCAGTTTTAAATTTTATATTCTCACATATGTGTGTGAAGAATTTGACAGATGAGTTGTTGCTTTACCATAACAAAAATGTAAGGTGGGCTTTTTGGTTAATTCATAAAGTAATTGTGTAGAGTAATGGATGTATAGTGTAAGTTTCTCAGAATTAGCCAAAGTTTGCTCAGGAATCCATAAATTGCATGAAAGCAACTTGTTTTTTAGGCAGACCACAGTAAAATGCAAAACATAAACAGATGTTCACATACTCGAATGATATGGTTCAAAACACTAAGGGGTCAAAGAGTGATGAAAGCACAAAGAGAAGAAAGGTGAAAACAGTCATGTATTGGATTTTGCATCGCCATTGCAAGTTTTTCTAATATCCAGCAGCCCTATACACACACACACATATATACAACCAGAACTAGTTATCATTCATGTGAAGTATGCAGAGTTATGTATAATAAAGTAGATGTGGCTACTATGAGATTCACACAAAAATACTGTTACGTTACTTAGACAGAGATTTAAAAACAAATATATATTAAATCATCTTATTGCTTTTCATGAAAAAAATCTACTCAACCATCTATTATAATGCCACTTGTGGTTTTAAAATGGCTTTAACGTCATCTTGATGAACCTTGACTGCCTATGTTTTCGTAGTGTTGTAAAATATTATTTCCAGAAAAGCTGAATTGGGGATTTCAGCCAGTTGAGAGGCAATGAATACATCAGGTAGAAGAAAGAAACTTCTACTCACTCCTTCACATTTTCTAGAATCTTATTTCAAGGTCTTCAAACTGAACATTATGGAAAAAAATCTGGATGGTTTCTCTGATCATAACATTTTAAAGCCTTCATAGTGGTAACTGACCCATGCTTAGTCTCAGTCAGTTGTGTTATTGTGGTCAAAAAAGGACAAATACCCCATCAATGCATGATGTTTCTATTGTGTCACAACTTCACCTGGGAGAAATGTTGATGTATCGTTATTAATTAGTCAGTCTTAGTGATCTGATCATCATTAACATTTTAAAATCTTTTCTTTAAACAGCATTAAAGAAGCGGTGAACTTCATCAACACAATTGACGTGAACAAGTTCTCCAGGCTTCTCTCTCGCATCATGCAAAAGCTTCATGTGAAGGTACAAACGCTACATGGTGCCATGTGAACCAATCACAAGAGCACAAAGCTTTAACTTCAAAGCTGGTGACTGTAGAGCAGCAGGCAGAGTTTAAAAACTGTTTGACTTGAATCATTTTACATGGTTACCAGTTTTCTTCCAAAAAAACAGGAAAAATCAGTTTCAAGTGCTAAAGGAAGACTATATGTTATTTGTTTAATTATACTGCATAGTGCTACAGACTTAATGTTTACCTTTTGCAGAAAATTCACTTTTTTAATGTTTTTTTTTTTTTTTTAGGATTTTTGTGTGTTTCTCTTTCCTAGAACAATAAATTGCATGAAAGCAATTTATTGTTCCGTGATTTGTTTTATTTTTGTTGCATTTTGTCAAATTACTTTTAAACTTTCAGGTAAAAGCTTAACTTAATTCAACTTTGATCTTTGACTTCTCCAAGTCTCCTTATAAAATTGTTGAATGCTAACACTGAGACGTTGTTGTCAAAGAGAAGAAAGTTTGTCAGATTTGTTCCACCTGTCATATTAGACAACATTAATGAGAATTTTTGCAATTGTCACTGCCATTGTTTTCTTTTCTTTACAGGGGGAACGAACATTCAATGAGGAAGAAGAGCAAAAGCTGCAGGCTGCTCTGACCTTGGATAAACATGCTCTTAACTTGGTCCTGGAGACGACTGCCTTTATTCTGGAGCAGGTGGGAGGAGAATAGATCAGGGTTTTATTGAGTTTTTATTGAAATTATAATTATATTGAAATGTAACTGTTTTTTAATATCTTGTGCTTCTATGTTTGATAAAAGATCTCAAACATAAAGAAAAACATTCTGCAAGCAGATTTATTGGTCTATTTTTAGTTGCTCAGATTTTCTTATGTACTTAATGATACCATCACGAGGACTCATTCTGATCAGCCACATGCATGCAAAACTTAAAGGAGTAATATGCTGGAAAATGCACACTTGGAATATAAGAGATTGTCAGAAATTGTGTATTCTTATATTTGGATAATCCTCAGAGCTTGTTTTTTCCAGCAGGGGTCACTATTGTGTTGCAAATGCATTGTTTTGTTATATTGATTTTATTTATAGCCTAGTTGTGATTATACACTCTCCACACTAGTAGACATTTTTTTAAACTGACCTTCATGATGAGGTCAGGCTGCTGCTCTTACTTGTATCCGAGAAAGTTATGGATTACTAATTTATAAGGTAAAACTATAAAAATGCTTTCATTCTTTGTACTATAAATAAATTTTTTCTAACATGGGAGGTGCTTCCTGACTAATTCAATCTGCTCAAATACAGGTTGTGCTGATGTATGCGACTACGGTAAAAGATATCATTATTTTCTAGACTGTTTTCTTTTTGTTACACATTTTTACCAGTATTGGGACTAAAAGGGTACATTTAAAAATTTAATTTAACATTGCTTCAACTTAATTTGATTTATTTTATTGTATTTTGCTTTGTTTTAATTTAAATTAGGGCATTTAAAGTTATGTAATTCTATTAAATAAATTATTTAATTGTTTTTTAAATGACTTCTTTCTGTCTTCTCGTAGGCAGTGTATCACAGCATAAAGCCGGCCTCTCTGCAGCAGCAGCTGGAGGAGATCCATCTAAACTCCGATAAGGCTGAGGTGTTTTCTCAGGCCTGGGCCTCTGCTGGACTGGAGCTGGTGGAGAAACTGAAGCGCAACACCTTTGCTCCTAAGAAGGTAGGCCCTATACAAGGTGAAAGATTATTTTTTTCAGGTATTTTTATAGACAAGCTGACAAATGTTTCTCACCAGCCTCTAAAAGTGCAAAAATATAAAAAAGCGCAAAGAAAATGACACAAGTACAAATTTGTCACATCTAAAACCTGTTGTAAGCTTTAAAAACAACACAGGAGTCTCAGTAGTGCAGACGTTCTGCTACTGGCTGAATTCTTTGGCACTGTTTGTTTCAAATCTCACATGAGTTGTAACATTGAAACTTTAGGCTTCTTTCTCTCTGCTCCTTCATCAAAGAGTGACACTTCAAACGGCCTTTCCCTTCAAGAGACAAGATCTAACACAGAGGAAATAAACAGCATGTAGACATTAGGCTGGAGTTGGTGTTGCTGTCACGCTTTCAGATGTCTCACCTGCCTCTGTCTCATAAGTCATCTCTCCCTCCTCCATGAATTAGTAAGTCGCAGGCGGTGACAGCGACCAATTCTCTGGAGGCCATCTGCTGCTGCTGTGACTTTGAGCAATAATTTACGTATGTATCAACCACGCAGTGCAGCTGACAAGTGTATGTTTTCTCTCATGCACTTAAAAAGAAATCTAAAGTAGGTTCTTGTCTTAAAAAATTTGAAGAACTGTGTGTGATAATAAATATTGTCACTAGGTATTTGTATTGATCAATGATGCTTTCTGATGGATTGATTTCCTACAAATTGGCCATCAGGTTGACAATTAAACAATAAGGTGTAAAAATTGTTTATTTTAATCCTCTAAATTTCCTTTTAAAGAGAAAGTTTTGTCAGTTTGCCTGTAAAGACATCTTGGTCATAAAATAAAACATTTCACTTTCAACTAAAGGGCATTTAGGCTATTTTTTCCTCCCCATTATTTGAATATTTTTTTGTGAAAATGTGAAAATTATAGTCAGATTAATGAGTGGATTTGGGAGGTTCAGGTCATAATTTAAATGCATTTGTGTCATAGTCCATAAATCAAAGCATAATAAAAATGCACATAACCATGAGCAATCGTTTAAATGTGGAAATCTAGCTTCAGAACCTCAACTAGTATGAATAAGTGCAACCCTACATGTCCAGGTTTGTCACCTGTTTTCCTTATACAGTGCAAATTAATACTGAAAGCAATCTTAGGGTTTTAGCTGAGAAAGTAAACTGAATCACCTTTTAGTGCTTTTTCATTTTACTGCTAAACTCCTGGAAGAGCCAGACTTGATTAAAAAAAAAAAGTCATGAAGGTATCTGATGTGAGAACATGATTGGAAATTTTATTATCAGTCAGAAAAATCCCATTTCAAATGTGTTTTGCCAAATATAGCTCCATGCAGTAAGGGAGAGCTGGCTAAATTGTCCAAATCCGCTTATGTGTTTATCTCCATTTTAATTTTGTATGCCTCTAAGTGGATTTATTTCTATACCCTGAAATAAAAATGGCTACCATAATGACATCGTGATGCGCCAGTCGTGAATAATGTGGCTGCTCTAGCTCGCAGCTGTCCTCTGATCCTGTGGAAGGAGCCCAACTCAATAAGTCACTCACAGTTTATTATTATGGCCTCCGTCTGAATCGTAAAACACTTAGATGTCCTGCCTTGACTCGGTGCTGCTAATCTATCATGCTGCATCAGCTGACTGATGAACCACCTCTGTGTAAATCAACCAAACCAGAGCAGAGAGAGGCTGGGAATGCTATGAGGAGGGTTTTTTTAGTCCTACTTTTAACAGATTAGCTGAAAAGAAAAAAATGATCCATTGCCAAAGTTTTAACCTGAAGGTGGTGGAAAATGTTTATGATTAACGATATAGCCATCTGTAATAACTGCTGCTGACAACCATAGCCACGAATAGGTATGGACCAGTTATCAGGATCAGGGTACAAATCTTTGAAAAAGCTTTCATTTTCTCATTTTAAAGACTTTACTACGGTTTAAAGTTTTTATAACTAAATGCTGCCTTGATTGGAGCTTTTTCTGTCTCTATGCTGCATATAGTGTCTCTCCAATGTCCACATCCCATGTTATAATGCCAGGTTTCTTGTAATGCAAGAAGCCTCTAAATTATCCTGTACAACTCAACCTAAAAATAAATATGTCGGAGTGAAAAAGTACAAAGTTAAAACGTTTAAAAGCTCTGATGTGCACAACCTGACAGTAGAAGTCTTAACAGTTTGTGTCCAGCATATGTGCGTTCTGCAGAGATAATAGTAGTCCTTTCCCTGACCCCAGACCTGTTGAAGTTCTGGATGTAGGGAAGGTCACCCTTGATGATCCTTCCTGCAGACCTTTGTTGGTTGTTCCGGTCTGGACCTGTCCTGTTTTATGAATGAGACAGACAGCACAGTGATGGGCAACCACAGAGCAGACTGAATACTGACCATCAAACAGGATTTATGTTACATTATACGTAGAAAAAGGAATTACAGGAAAGGTTTTATCTATTCACATTTAATTGTCTTGAGTATTTATTAAACTGAAGTGTGAGAGTTATATGTTCAAATTATAAACTGGCATAATTTATATTTTTAAGCTGGACTATGTCAGCTGGCAGCTGAACCTGCAGATGGCCCAGTCCAGTCAGGCTCGTATGAAGTCTCCCAGTGCCGTCCTGCAGCTGGGGGTCCGAAATGAAGATTCTGAGGTATGAGCTTCTAAAAACATCTCTTTTGTTTCTGTGCAAGTAGATATACTTGCATATATCTACTGTAAAGCAAAACAACCAAAACTGTCAGTGTGAAGTGCTTATCAGACTGGTGTCCTTTGTGAATGCCAAACAAAACTCATTTCCAGTCTGTCTGTTCTCTCTGCTAATTGATGGAAATCCCAGAGCTGCCTGTCTTGACTTAAAGAGAGTCTGACATCTGGCTCCAGAGTAACTGTGGTGTAAAGAGCAGAGATCAGGGAGCTTGTTATCTGAAACCTTCAGGGTGTTTTTGTTCTCTTGAGACACTTTGTAGCTAAAGACGGACAGTACGTAATATTTACTGTGCATGTCTGTATTATGAACTTCTTTACAAATGTTTTGGTCTTTCTCATTTGTTTTTAATACTCTTAATGTCTTTAATTTATGTATCTAAGCAATACTTCTGGCTGTCATTTTAGAAAACTTGCAAATATGACATCATGCAAAGATTTTTTTATTTATCCTGTGTCTGTTTATTTTTTCTCATTGTGTTTTTAATTGGTAAGAGAGTTTGTTTCTCCTTCACATTTATCTGTTGTTCCTTCTGGGAAGTAAAAAAAAAGGGAACTCGAGGATTGTTGGCACATTTAATTGGAATCTTTTGTTTACACTTGATGCTTTGATTCTCTTATAACGTTAAACACTTGTCGTGGCGCTGTTAATACTCCAATAAACGGCTGAATTGTGTTCTGAAGTCTGTGGAGGACCATTGTTTGATGTCATGGATGCTGAAATCCTTAGTTAGCTTTAGCCTCGACTGGGTTGGTGTTTATCCTCTTAGCCTGGATGCTGTTGTTCCAGTTGAATAGTTAAGTGTTTTTCCTACTCGCTTCCTTGGATTCTTTGCCCCGAGACGGTGCTGGCTTAGCCTAAACTTGTAATAAGGCGTGACATATTCAAATGTTTACCATGTTTAGTAGGAGCCTCAAGGTGAAAAATGGGATAAAAATACTGTTTATGTTTATCTCTATGAAAGAAAGAGTTTTTAAATAGACATTGTGAACTAGATTCTTCTGTTTTTCTCTAGGCTTTCAGAGGAAACATTAATTTATTTAAATCCATTTACTTTTTTTTTATTCTTGGTGGAGAAATCTGGGTGGGCTAAAAACAAGTCATGCAAAAGTTAAAGGAGAAAACTTCAGAGATGCGCTCCCGTTACGTGCCTGCAGGGGGCACTGTTGTTTCACAAGTTTAAAAGCAATGACACATCTGAGACGGAGAAGACTCGTCTGACTGAGATGATGCAAATGAACTTTTTTTTTTCTTTTGCACTTTTTAAAAATCTGACGTCTTCTTGGTGTTTTCTGAGTCGAACATCTTTTTAACTCTTGTTAAAAATTTCTCTTTGCAACTTCTGGTTCGAGAAGGCGTTTGCAACAACTGAGAGGTTTAGCTCCAAGTGTGATTACCACACAGGTTAAACACCCTGGCTGCTGCTAATTGTCTAAAAGAGAGGGGGAGCTGCTAATTGGAGAATACAGAAAATTAAAAGGTGACGAGTAAAGATGTGACGAGACATGCAAGTGAAAGAGGATGTGAAAACAACTTGGAAAAAGGAAGGAGGTTATGAAATTGTAAAAATGGAGAGAAGGAAGGAGCGAAAGGCAAGACTGGTACTCTAGATTTTATTGATTGCTGTGGAAGCTAAGTGGAGAGTTAGACACTCCTGTATCTAACCAGCCTCCTACTTTAGTAGAACTCTCCCTGAAGAGCAGAGGAGGAGGAGAACTGCCAGAGCATCTCATATCTTTTTCCTCCAATCAATTTGTGCTATTCAACGCATCATGAGTTGAGTGCATAAGGTGTTAGAAAGAATACAGAAACTAAAAGAACTTTAGAGTTCAGAATAATCCCCTCTGCCTTTAAAATACAGTGCTTTGCAAAACATTTTCCTCTGTATTTACAATTAAATCTGAAAAATGTGGTGTGCACTTCCATTATTCCCACTTCACTATGATTCCGCTAAATAAAATCTAGTTGTCTAATTTGTATAGGCCATCTGTGTGTAATTTAATCTCAGTTTAAATTCAGCTGTTCTATGAAGGCCTTGAAGAAAACATTAGAGAAAAGAAAAAGCAATCTTAAGCTTTAAAAATATAACAGAGCATTGTTCAGGGCAAGAAAAGGGGAAGAAATGATGGAAAAATAATTGGTGGATGAAAAGAGTGGCACAGCAGCACATTTTCCCCGACATGGCCATCCACCAAGGACAATATTATCTATTCTCATTAAAATGCAGAACAAAATTATAATAGTAACTCTGGGGGAACTTCAGTTACACACAGCTCAGGTGGAAGAATCTGAGGACAAGAAAACTTTTAGTTGTGCACACCACCATCTTCCAGTCTTTATGGAACAGTTGCAAAGCCATTGTTGTGTAAAATATTTAAGATTTACTGCAAGCAAAGATGGGGGATTCAACAAATACATGGAATAATGTTATTTATTCAGATGACAGTGGAATTGGTCATGAGAAACTCTGTGTATGTGAGGAAAATCTAACCGCTACACCACCATGGATACGTCATCTCCACTGTGAACTATGGTGGTGGCACCATCACGCAGTAGGGATGCTTTTTTCTTGATCAGATTGATTGAACTCCGTACAGGACAACACTTAAAGAAAACCAGTTTGAGGTAGTAAAAAATTCAGACTGGGTAGGAAATTTGTCCTCCTGCAGGAGCAGAATGAACATACAGCCAGAGCTGTATGAAATGGTTTAACTCACAGCATATTCATGTGCCAGGATGACCCAGTCAAAGTCCAGACCTAAATCTAATTAAGAATATGAGGTCAAAATTGTACTAACGAATAAAAACACACACCTTTTTTCCCTCATTGTCTGAAGTTAAATCAACCAAACTTCTCTTGTTGTAGATCAGTCAGATTGACTAAAACTATTTATATGTTCTAAATAACACAAAAATTAGAGAAAAAATATGTCAGATTTATTTAGTAAGGCCTTCAAAATCTCCATTTTACATACAGATTGACTACTGTTTTGTTAAGCAATGAGGGAAAGTCCAGGTGGTGATGTCATCGCTTTGGAACCTTCTGATTGGTTAACTGACACATTTGAGTTAATCGGAAATTTAGCTTTTTGTGTATTTTAAGGCAATATCTTAAAAACACTCCTTTGTTATATGATACAATGATGCACTTCATAAAAGAAGATGGTGTCAGAAGGGAAGAATGTTGTGTGCAACTACTGAAGCAACATGAAACAAGCAATAGCCCAAGGCATCATAAAGTGGTTTAGGAATACTTAAGTAAATTTTTTGGCGTGGCCATCACAAAGCCCTGATCTCAGTCCTTTAGAGAAGTTGATGGCAAGTCTGAAAAGGTGTGTGAGAACGAAGCAACCTACAAACTGGACTCCGTTACACTGGATCTGTCAGGCAGAATGGACCAGAACTCCACCACACTGTTCTGAGAAACCTGTGAAAGCAAACTCAAAAGGCTTGAACCAAGTCATAAAGCTTAAAGGCAACACTAATAAATACTGAGGAAATTTGCTAGTGTTTTGGTAGGATTATTGTGGCATTTAGCAAATGGCAATAATTTTGGTAAGAAGTAACAAAACAAAGGTGAATGTGTGTTTTTAACTTCTTGTTTCAGCTGTACTGCAACCACCATTACAGCACCCCATCCATACAAACTGCTTTGTTCTTAAAGTAGAAAGATATGAAGTAACTGTGGTGTCTCTGTTTCTTAAATGAAGCATTTCAGTTCACCTGCAGTGCACATGTCCTCACAATCAGTCCTTAATGTTTTAAGAATGAAGTAGTTTAAATATTCTCACAAAGAGTGATGGAAATATCAATCCATACAGGTGGGATGCAAAACCTGACTTTTTTTATCCAGGGTCCTTAATAAAGAGTCAGATGTGAGCAGTGGAGGTATAGGATCCAGGGGAGGGTGAAAAGAAGGATAAAATAACAAAGGAAGATGATGGATTGATAACACCAAGATCACAGTGGGGGAAAAAGATGAATTTGAAGCAAGTGAGAATTTGTTAAAATCTATCCTCCAGTTCCCCTTTGGGTACATGAAGCGCTTATGGTAATACCAGATGTCTACATGGAAAGCCTCAGGGAGTTTGATTTTTTAGCTGTTAATGAAATGCAGTTTCCTTTTCATCAGTGTGCAACAACAAACATGATTTTGTTTTATCTGTATTACAGCAGAGTGTTGTTGGATTTCAATCCTGACTACAGAAACCTTGATTTTATTGTTTTTCATCACAAACACCTGGTTGTTGAAGTTTCTTATTCTGAGATCTGTTGTCAGTTTAGATTTGTTTTTACGTGACAGATGTTGTGCTTCAAAACACACTGCTGAAACCGCTGGTGGTTTATGAAATTTAGGAGAGTCGGCTGCTCGAACTCAGAGCCTGAGGTCTCGAGTACCTTGTCTTGTTGGATTGGAAGATGGATAGACAGACTGGGGCCTCTTCTGAAGTAATGCAAGCGCAAAAAGTTAAATATCTTGATTTACTAGATAATCTACATCTCAACTTTTGGCAGTGGTCATAAAATCTGGATCATCCTCAAAAGTACAAGATGACTGAGGTGAGAGGAGCTCAGAGTAAAGTTGCACCTCCATTGAAGGAGTTGGCTAAGGTGGTTGGGACATCTGATCAGGATGCTGCTTGTGTGCCTTTGTCTAGAGGTTTGTTTAGAGGTTTTCCAAGCATCTCTCATTGTGAGAAGACCTGAAGGTAGAAATGGTTTCTGACTTGGGTGTGTCTGTGGATCCCCCAGAAACCAAAACTAAATGGAGATGTTTGGGTTTCCCTCATACATGTTTTACTTCTGCGACTTGACTTTGGATCAGTAAAAGAAGATTGATGGAATCTTGGTTGTTTCTTTCTGTAAAATTTCCACCAAATATAAGTGTAACAAACAACTTATTAAAATAGCTTGAAAGAGCAGCAGTTCCAGCAGTCTTTGGAACCAGAACTGAAATACAATCAGTCGACTTGTATTGATGGGCAAGTATACATCCTTCTCCAGGCAACGACAAACCAATTATGTTATGTAAAAATACATATTTATTATTTTTATCCTATAAAATCATATCTTTTTTTTTTTGAGTGGGTAAGTTGTTATCCTCCAAGTCAGGTTGAAAACAACATGAGCTGCACTAATGCAGTTGCAGTATTGGAATATAATTTTGTGGAACCTAAGTGAGGTTCTTATTAAACGGATCTTAGCAAGTGCATTATGCCATTCTTAATGCCTCTAGAACAATAGTTTTATGACAAATATAATTGTATGTAGCATAAGAGATTTTGCATTTTTTCATAATGTGGTGACAAAAATGTAATATGAGCACAGGCTGAGGCTAACAGGTCACTCAGAAATCCATACATCTCATAATCTCTTTAGGACAATTATTTTTTTTTTATTCCCCAGAGGGTTGAAGACATAAATCTATGAAGTGTTTTGCACCAGCTTTTGCTTTGGTGAGTTTAAAAGTTTAAAATCAGTCACTGGGGTTGTAACCTTTTATCCTTTATCTTTTGGTTTTAAAGTGAACTTCTTATCAAAAAAAAAAAAACCCCGCAGTGGTGACATTTATACTACAGACTGTTCACCTACAAAGTAACCACAGCAGATTTTAATATTTATTTATTTTGAAACATGGAAGACCACAAAGGCACATTGAACTAATGAACTAATATAGTTTCTACATGCTGGCAGAGACCTCAAGGGATTTTTTTAGTTAATAACTTCAGACAGACTTGATGGCGGTTGATAACACAGAACTGCCTTGTTCAAAACTCAATTTGAAGACAAATCCTGGGTTTCTTTCCCTACTGATTTTCTTCATTAATCTGGTGGCACATTTAATCAATGCTTGTTTTTTTTTATTTTGTTTGGATGGAGTAAACACTCGGTTCACATTGCACTCTCCAAACCGAATGGCAGCCTAGGCAAAAACATGTAAAAATCCTTGAATTAAGTTATGTTTTGAAGTAGCATGACAAAAAAACAAAGCAAACATTTAATTTGGATACACATGCTCATCAAAATAGGAAAGACAAAAGAACCAGCCGTGCAAGTCAGGCAAATATGTGTAGCTTTTTATCAGTACAGCTAGTAGAAAACAGGCAACTTGTCAATATTGTCAGCTGAACTGTAATTAAATAGTTGAGAAACCAGGAACTGGAATAAACAAGTCTGTTCTACCATCACAAACACATAAAGCTGTGTGGTTTAATAAATTATAGATAGCAAACACTATCATCTCTGGCTCTTCAAGCCGGAGATGCTTCTAACTCATGACTGCCTGTAAATACTGTTTATATATTCGACAATGTTCCTGTAACCAAAAATAAAACCGTAAAGCAGTTTCACAGAAATATAAATGTATACCATAAACTAAATGTTTTTATTCAGAACAACAAAAAGCCACAAACATATTACTGATGCAATTAAATACTTAAATATAAGGGTCCTTAATGGGTCTTTTTAATCCAGAACTTAAGGCCAAATTAACTTGAAAAACTGTTGACAAAATTAGCCTCGGGAAACCCCCATGGTCCCTACAACTAAATACAGAAAACTTGGTGATAAGGGTGCTTAAGGAATGACCCATCTAGAGATTGTTCAAAGAGGACTGGTCAAAACTCTATTTCTCTGGATGCTCCAACCTTGTGAAATGTTAGTGGTTATTGTGTGCTGTAGAATTGACAAAATGTCTTCAAGCGTATAATGGCCACTATCTTAAGATCCTGGGTGTTGAGGGATAAACTCCGAAAAAAACCTTGACATGAGAGAAAAGTAAAACTTTCACAACGGCAACCAAGAATCCATCAGGGAAAAATCCTGTAGATGTTGTCTGTACTCAGAATAAATGTTTAGGATAATATGATCCTGCAGAATGTCTGAAAACTTCCAGGTGTTGTGAAACAGATAGGACTTATACTAAGCCACATCATCTCCACTCCAGGATGATGAGCTCGAGTAGAAAACATATGACATAAATCCACAGGGCTCAAAAGCCAAGAACACCGTCTCCTGCGTGTAGGAATGAGGAAGGAGCAGACATGCTGAAACACACATCAGGATCTTTTGTCAGGCTCTGCTGCACAAGCATAAAATAGAGGGTCAAATAATAATAGTAATTTACAAATCTGTCTTCATTTTAGACTTACTTTTGCTCCACCTGATATCTATGATAAAATGTTTTACTGCCTGTTGGACAACAAGAAGACATTTGAGTCCATATTGATGTCAAATATTTTCTCTATGGATGTATTTTTTAGATTTAAATAACGCATAATTGATTGATAATTATAGGTATTTTGGCTTTTCAGTAGCTTTAAACCATAGCCTTTAAAATCAACAGGAAAAATACTTGAAATATATCCCTGTGTGTGATGAATCTGTGAATCGTGAATTTTACTTTTTGAGCTGAATTACTTAAATAAACAAACTTTTTGGGTACTCTTCTAATTCCTTGAGATTTATCTGAAACTTATTTTATGCAATTCTGTGATAAATGTCTTTATAGAACCTGGGAGGATGGAAAAAATAGTTCCTCTGTTTCCTCTCTGCCCTGTTGCGATGCTGCAATAGTTCAGTAAGCTTTCAGAAAGATTTTGACTTTAAGGACAGCACCTGCAGCACTCTTTTCTGATTTCTCAATAGCTGAGTGCCTGTTAGCATCACTGAAGCTGAGAGGTAAATTGTTCTCATTCAAACATAAGTGTGTCTATGTTTTCAGGAGGACCTTTTTTCTGTCAGATCTGTTAAGAGTTGCACCAATGTAGTGTTGCACTATTCCACCTTAGTTCAAGCACTCATGGACTTGGTCTGTTTAGTCATCGTAACATAGAAAGCGTTGTGCTGAGGTATTTCAGCTTCCCAAGATGCAGTTTCTTTTGAATATTTTAGAACTGACCTACAAAACAATCTGTGAATAGGCTATTTTTCTGCAAATAATTACGAGTCATGTTTCAGAGAAAAATCTGTAATAGGTGAATCTATAAATACTGAACCGTGAATAGATGGAGGTTCACTGCTTATGAACAAAAGTTTCTTGATTACCTTCCTTAGCAAAGAGAAACAATTTTGGATATCCTATCTTACCTTGAACAATAATAGTTTCATTTAATATATTGTGAACAAAAAATGCTCATGTCCATTTTTAGGCGGTGTATCTAATCGTCCAGTTTCAATGGAATGAGATCATTTCGAGTTTTCTTCTTCTCTACTCAAAATTATAACACAGTTGTGGAAACATAGTTGTTTTTTCTAGTTATCAAAGCATCAAGCATGAAAGACTGCTTGTTTTTCTTCTGATGCTATTTTTTCCTTATTGTTGCTTGCACCATGAGTGCTGTAATCATGGAAGAACGGAAGCCCTTTGTTCAAAAGCAAACAACAAGCCAAAGTCTCACACTTGACGCACAGTTTGAGCCCCCCGAGTGAAGCCTGTGACTTTACT
The DNA here is from genome assembly GCA_903067095.1 of Girardinus metallicus. Lineage (NCBI taxonomy): Eukaryota > Metazoa > Chordata > Actinopteri > Cyprinodontiformes > Poeciliidae > Girardinus > Girardinus metallicus. The sequence goes on from CAEGAE010042148.1 coordinate 24,451, forward strand.
TATTAACGCTGCGTGACGAGGAGTGCAATTAAGCCTCACCTCTTTTAACTTTGTACGAGGAGGCGCTGTGATAAGAGCCTTCCCAAACATCCCTCCTTGCCTCACGTGTCTCTGTCAAACCAGCACAACTTTGATCGCAACTCTAAGCCGTTCACTCTCCTGATGAGTTACGTAAAGCATCGTTCCTGCCTCCCACACGCTGCCGGCGCGCGCACCGCGCCAAACGATCACGCCCGGATCCAACCCTCTCTCCCTTTACCGTCTCAGGGATTACATGACCCAATCGATATATTGGAGAGGCTCAGATGTAAATAGCGCCGAGTTCAGATCGGTCTCTCCGAGCCACCCACCAGCCTGGAAGCACAAAAGCAGCTTTGTGTCGGCCTCTACTTGTCTTGCTCTACATGTCCCAGGATGCTTTGTTGCTTTGTCTGCACATCTTTTTAAGGAGTCTCTCTCCATCTCTCTCTGTCTCTTTATCCAGCTCTCCCTCGGCCTTCTACTTTCCCACTGGTGATTTGTTTTGTTTTTTTTTCTCTCCTGTGGGATTTGGGATCCCATTCATGGAGCGCACATTGTTCAGTTCTTATCCATTCCAGCGGATGGGCCCCGGTAGGCAGAATGGGTGACTGTGGGCGCCCTCCTCTCTCTCTCCACCACCCCACTCTGTGCTTCTTGCCATACCATGATGTCATGGCTCTTATCCCCTCCAGGGGTACCCATTGATTTTTCTCTCGCCATTACACACTCCCTATATCTCCCCTTTCCACCTCTTCTACCCCCCCACCCCCACTAACCCTCAATCCTGCACTCCTTTTTATCCTCAGCCAGTCACTTTCTCAAATTCTTTAGCCTCTCAATAGGCGCCTGGGGGATTTGGGGATGTTTGGATGTTGTTTAGCACACCCACGGTACATGCTTGACACCCAGATAGGAGAGCCTTCAACGTTGCCACCTACAACTTGCTGTTCAATCTTATCTGTTTAACGTACCCCCCACTTTTTTATTTTTATATTTCCCACTCTTGTGATCGGCTTGTGTTTTTTTCCTGATTCATGGTATTTGTGAAGTAATCATTAATCTCTCTCCCTCTGCCTCGGCATGTTCATACTGAGGTTGCCATTTTGTCGGGGTTTTACAGTAAAAGGAAAATAATTTCAGTCGTTTTTTGTGTTGCCATTTATTTTAGAGAGGCTGCTCTGCCTCTTGGCTGAACTGCGCCAGGATGAGAAATCTATTTCAGTTTAAACAAGAGGCGCTGATTACACAAGTGCAGAGCCAAATCACATCCATTCAGAGCAGCGAAAGTTTTCTGACAGCCATGAACGGGGTGAAAAGGCTGTTTTTTTTTTTTTTTCTTTCTTTTCAAATGTCCAATTTGGTAATAATCTAGACATATTATCACGTCATGAAGCAGGGACTTGTATTTGTCTCACAGTTTCTCTTTTCTTTGGTTGCTTCCAACTTATCTTTGTTCACCTTCATTCTACTATGAAGAAATACAAAAGCAATATGAGCATATAAGCTACAGGCCTCTTTGCTGCCTGAAATAATGACTTTATGGGTAGGTTGGAGCTCGATAGTGTTGCCATCTGACATTCAGGGTTACAGCAGAGAGAGCTTCCTGTGCCTGTATCAACAAATTGTTACCAGTGTCAATCTAGACGACCAGACTGTAGTAATTCTAGTATTTAACTGTAGTGTTGAAAGGAAAAACGTTGCTTTTTAAAATAGTCTCAAGGTTCATAGCTGAGTGTTTACCTGAAGTGTAAGCGCAGAGGTTACATAAAAAATACAGGCAAGAAGAAGTCGACACCAAATAAAATAGCTACATGAAAAATATCAGAGCATTTTCACCTTCAATTTGACCCTATATTCTGTACAACTCAATGGAAAAACAAGCTACATTTGTTTTCAAGGGAAAAACCATCTACAACTATGTAGTTGTAGAAATGTGCAGGGAAAAGGGAGGCAGAGTAAATGAAAAAAAAAAGTTTAGTAAAGAACTGTAAAGTCTTAAAATCCAAAAAGCAAGAACAATTAGCAGGAAATTTAGATGACTCCAAAATCTAGAAGCGTAAACAATGACAGCAGACAGTGGAGCCGATAATGGACAACAATTTGAACCAAGCAGTGACTAAAAGAACCAAAGGGGAATATCTTCTGAGAAGAGACGATGAGTGGAACAAGAGCCAAATGGAGACTAATTAACCAGAGATAGAGTAGTTTTCTAGTTTCTAGGAAAACTAGAACACAGAAACATGGAGGAATCTAATTGAATGAAAGGAAGAACAGAAAGTAAACACACAGTGATCAGAAACTGGAGAACAGTACATAAACAGAGCATTACCCAACATGAGACTCAAAACACAGATACAGGAGAGACAAGAAGAAAGGCTAAAAACTTTCCTCATTTATAACACATTGCTTCTTTCTTTCATGATTTACCATATGTATGTTTTGTATTAAGCAAAGAGACAAACTCATATAAAGTCTTAATACAAGATGACAAACTAATAGAAAAAATTGCTCAAGAAATAGTTTAGTATGTAGGCTACAAAGTCACTTGTGTTTCAGGATGAGCTGACTTAGCAAATAGAAAAACATCATTGTCTATTTAAGCAGTGTTATAAACTTTTCCTCAGTCCTAATCTTTTTGTCTCTCACAAACGTACATTTTCAGCCCCTCGCTGTCCCTCCTTGTGCATGGGAAAGACAGTCTACATACCAAAAGGGGCAAAGGGGGCTGCCTCGGTAATCGTCCAGCTCTGTCACAGAAAGGAAGAAATCTTCCTGTCCAGTTGAGACTAGCCCCCATTTCTGTAACAGCCTTGACAAACCTCCTGCCCTCTGCAGTACATTAAAAAGGCCTACTGTTCCAAAACGTTGACCTTGGGTGAGGAGGTTAAGTGAGTCCTGCTCCTTCTTTCCTTCTTTTGGCACACCGAGGATAGTTAGTTTACCTCCTAAGATTACTGCTGCATTTTCATATTTAATCCACACCCCACACACTTAGAAGATTAAAATTTGACATTTCTTTTTTTTTTTTTTTTTTTTTTTACTTTCTGTTTCTGTCTCAGTGCCATGTTGTTGTAAGCAGATTCAGAGGTGACTGCAGTTTGAATGAAGAAACTTACATTCTGACTTGAAAAACACTGACTAATGCCAGAAACAAAAGTAGGAATATCTAAACTTAGACTTTCACTACCCAAACATTTCAAAGATACTTTGATGGAACAACTTCTTTTTCCCTGCCCTGTTGGATACATTACAGAGCTTGGCAACAGAGACTGGTAAATGACATGGCAGTCTCTGTTTCTTCATAACAGGGAACAATTGGCTGCCACCAACATAATCGTCTTGTCATGGCTCACTAACAGCTCGTGTTTCTTAGCTTGTTTGTGTTGGCACTTCAGTTGAGGGTGTCTTAGTTTTCCTTGGCTTTCTGTATCAATCTCTCAGATCTGAAGGCTCCTAAAGGCGAGTCTTTCCTGGTTACAGTGACAAGCTGAGATTGAATCTTTTGGATGGGTAAAAATAATTTATGTTGGGCATTTCTTGGGTTACGTGGTAAAACAGTCCATATAACCCAGTATTTTATTTTATTTTTTCTTATCCTTTTTTGATTTTAAAATATTTTATTTCTTGAAATCACAAATATAGAACCTGAGGATGAGTAACTGTGAGACTGATTTGTTGCATATTTATTTTGTAAGTGAATAAAGTTCAAGAATTTGTGTGTTGTCCGTTTGTTTTTTACAGTCAAAACACTTTACATAAAATAGTGTATAGAGTCAGGGTGTATGACTGCTCAGCAGAAACTATCTGCTGCTATTTGCGATTTTCTTAATGTGTGTTTCAGTTTTGCTGCTTTAATTATATTTGCTAGTGCATTATTATTTTAATTACCTATGTTAAAGCTTATCTATTATTGAGATTTTTTAAACATTATGTAAAAAAAACCCTTAAGTTTATGTGTGAATGAAGCTCTGTTTTCTTTATTTGTGTTATCCTGTGTGGAATATAATAACCCCTGAATTATTCATACACCTGGCAGATTTAGTTTTAAAATAGTTTTCAGTTTCAGTTTTCAGTTGTGAAAACTATTTTAATTGGTTCTGATGTGTAAATGAGTCTAAGATTTGGATCGATATGGACCAGGAGGGAGTTATAAGACTTTTCATTCAGGCCACAACAGTTGAATTGGTCATAAGTTAAGTGCAATCATTTAATTTAATTACTTTTTCGTAGCAATCTTTGTCACTGTGGAAAAAAACTACATGTACTTATCTGCTTGATGTGTGATGGCACAATGTGGATTCTCTGTTCTCCTTGTTTGGAATGAATATTAGTTGAAATGAATGAAAATTAAATGCAGTTGCATGTCTTTGTTATCCTTTTAAAATTAAAGTACATTATGACTGTATTTTTTGTACCCTTTCAGTCAAAATGAGAGAGCAAAACATCTAGTGTAACCGCTGCCTACGATGTACAGGAATCTTACATTGATTATTCTGTACATTCCTAAAGGACGCCTGTTCAAATTCACTGCACATGTAAATAAGCATTTAAGAACTCATCTGTGGACAAATAAAAAAATGCATTTTATTTTAGTTTTTTTTTTCCTCTTTCTTTGTGATCCCTGGGCAGAAGATCACCACTGATAAAAATAAAAAAAACAAAAAAACAACTACTAATCTCTTTGCAAGTGAGCAAAGTTTTTAAAAAAAGAACACATACTTGTAAAAAAATCTCATAATCATCAAGCCTTGAGTTTTTTTTTTTTACTTATTGACTGAAAATGGATGATGGAAACTTCTTTTCTGCTAAAATACATTTTTACAATATTTAAGATGTCGATTTTTTCAGCTAAGACATATTGTTTAAGAAAATAGTAATAAAATCTAAAATATCTAAGCCTTAAGCCTTCTCTATGTTAAGAATTTTTTGGATGCTGCCATAAACTGAGTTTTAGGAGGTGAAAGACTTGCGTGTAGGCAGGTAGTGAGTGGATAAGTTGTCCACCGAGGCTGAGGTTTCTCCAGCCAATGATAAACTGCCAGCAGTCATTCCAGTTCAGGGATCAGCAGTTTATAGGTGCCTAAAGTGATTTGTCTTCTTTTCAATGTTTGCAGCATCCATCTAAGCAGTGTGGGAGGTGAGAATACAACGGTGAAAGCATCAGGCTCTATTTCCAGACGTGTAATCTTTTTTCCCTGGTTAGGTGCCATTCAGATACAATATGCCATACACTTTGCTTTGATCATCCAATCCTTGATTTTACTGTTAGTTTAGGTTTCCTTGCTCTGCTTTCTTTTTTTTTTATATTATTGTCTCTTTACTTCCTTTCCTGGTTGTTTTTTTTCCTTACTATTTTTTTCATACCCTCATGCTTACAGGATAAATATTTTATATCAATAAATTCCTTCATTCAGTAAATAAACAGCAAGATTCTCTGCAGGCATTTATTCCTACAGGGAGGAAAAAAGCCTATATTACATAAGAAGAATCAATTATAGTTTATGGTGTTTCAAAAGTTTGTAGTTACTGCGTTTAAAAAACTGGTGTGTGTGTGCCCCATCTTTATTCTCGCTGCTGTGCAAATTTACAGAATGTTACTTTTACTGTAACACTCTGAGCCATTTCCTTTATCTCCAACCTTCTGTTGCACATCCTCCCATTGTTTTCACTCAACAGAATGAATGAGCTGAGCAGCACTGTGCGCACTTTGAGCTATTTTTGGCTGCTCGAAAGGATGAGTCACAGTAACATATGAATAGATAAGGAACGATCCTTTCACAATTTGCAAATATGCTCCTGCTTCCATTCCCCGGTTTTCATTCCCGCATCTCTTGTCACTCCTCTAACTTTTCTCTTTATTTAAATATTTTTCTCTCTGCATTCTCCCACCATTGTTTTTTGACATCCTTATAAACACAAAACCATCTGTCTCGCTGATTTGTCTGCATAATGATTGCAGCAAGCATTACTTTGACATCAACATTTTGTAAACACAAAAAAAGTCCCATTCATCTCATTCTATTATCGTCATGTTGCGTGTTAATTACAGCACATGCGTGTCCCTGCAGCAGTGAAGTTGTTAAATCTGAGACTCATGGGAGTAAGTGTCAGGTAAGCCTGATGGTCCAGAGACTCAACAGAGGTGGAAGTGCGCCCCAGCAGTATATGAAGTCTAATTATCTGTGTAATGCTTCTGACAATGACACATGGTGTTAACGTTACAAGCAACCTGCTGCTTTCTCTAGAAAAGGCAAGTTAGGTCTGTAGTGAAAAATCAAGTTTGATTAATGTATTTTTCAAAGCTGGATAAGTGTTGAACAAACTGGTGCATAAAAAGACACTTCAGTGGATCCCTAAGTATTTGTGGCTCAGGATTTGGTGATGCACCTATTCATGAATTTTCTTTAGAGGGTAACATAAAATTATTCCTGGAAAATTTTCATTTTCTAAAATTTTTTTGTAGGGCATATTTAAAGTATTCAAAAGGAAATGCAGCTTGGGAAATGCCAGAAATGCTATTGCTTAGCATTTGCAAATCAGCCAATCGAGAAGTGCCACTAATTTTCCTTGGTGCAGATTTACTGTACCTCCAAGAGCAGCGATAGAGAAGACTGTAGGTGTCAGCTTCTGTAGAAGTGCTAAGACGGTTTCTGTGCGCAAACCTTCTTACTTTGTATATTAAGGTACATTTATGTTTGAAATATTACAATAGGCAGTTATAAACATTCTTAGAGGAGGTGTCATGTATTTCAGCTATTCACATGTGGAACCAGGGCCAACTGCACCCTGATTCTCATTGTTGGATTTGACAATATGTTGCCATGTCTTGTTGTTATGCTGCATAATCAGCATAACTGATTCATAGCTTTTTGTTTTCTCTGTCTTTGTGAACTCTCACTCTAAACTCTTTATTTTAACAGAGCATAAAATATTCAGCAGTTTTGTGCAGTGAAATGATCCAATAGACCCTATTTAGAATATGATGAGAAGAAAACCATTTTTTGACAGGTTCTGTTTTCCGTCAACTGAATAGTAATTATACAGTGGCTAACCACTACTAAACGTTGGGAATCTAATTTCCGCTGCTTGTATCTGGGACCTCGTTCTTTTGGTCATGACCCAAAATTCATGACAGTAGGTGAGAATCAGCACATAGAGGACCAACATCTCTGCCTTTAAGGAGCTGATCTCACCTCAGCCGCCTCACACTCTGCCTCAAACCTCCCCTATGCATTCTGTAGGTGCCAGCACAGTCACATCGTCAGCAAAGTCAAAATCCGCTGATTCCCAATCCAGACTTCCTCTGGTCCTTGGCTGCCTGTAGAAATCCTGTCCATATAAGTTATTAACTGGATTGGTGACGAAGAGCAGCCTAGTTGAAGTTCAACATGTGCCAGGAAAAGGCTCAACTTTGAAGCAAAACAATCTCATCATACAGAAATATCAGTCAGGAGAAGGCTACATATGTCTTCCAAAGCCTTGTGGGAGAATATATCATGTTTTGAGAAAACCATAGTTGAACATTAAATGATTTGTCATATTCTCAAAGCGGGGCATGTTAACCGAGATGTGTAGGTGTGATTTCATTATTGACCAAAAATATTGCTAATATTACATGACAATGATGGTAAAGATGATGTACTAAGATGCAAAATATTACTTTTAGTCAATTTCATGACAATATCTACACAAAATGTAACAAAAATAGTTTCAATACGGCATTTTTAAAAAAATTTAATTTGATTGCAAGTGTCTTTATCCCCCCTTCTTTTGTCTGAAAGCATATTTTGCACAACACTTCTCTGCGCACAAATTAGCGTTGACTTTGACTTCTTGGCGGCACAGCAGGAAAACAACCCTCAACACACAACAGGTATAAATGTTTCATCTTTTGCCCTGACAATGATTGGATCTGGAGTTTCTAAATATTGCATGACTGTCCTCCTTGTGAGCATGGGCTGATTGTAGGTGTGTACCTCAACAAAATAAATGTGGGACAGAGTTGAAAGAGCCTTTGTTTCTGTGTAGACAGAGGAATGAGTCATATGCAAACCTGTTTACAAGTCTGCTTGTCTGTTTCTTGATAATGTGGGTCGGAGAAAATCCATCAGGGCGTTGAGGAAGAGAAACAAAAGGAAGAACAGGATCCCTTTGTCCACACACATTCTTTTTGCTATCACAGCCTGAAATGTCTCAATACCTTCCTGTCCAAGGTATAATGTAAATATTTTTTCTTTGCAACATTGCAGCCTTGCGAGCAACCCTGTACCATGTCAGATTGAAACCACTGCTCTTTATTTTGAGCTTTTGCTATGAATTATACATGCAGGAGAATGTTCTTTTTTTTAGGCTTGGCAAACACTTGGACTTTGAAGCAGAGGCGACATATGACAATTCTTATAGGAACCACCACTACCACAAATTTGGATGAAAATGTGTATGAAGCCACCCCTGAATAATAGAGAAATATCAGGCAAAGCTTTCACTTAGGCCTCTGTCAAACCCGTGAAACGAGTTTCTTTTTGTAGATAATATTCTGACAGCTTTTCCATCACCCACTCTGCTCCAGATACATACAGATACATGTTTTCTTTAGTTGCGTCAACTGCTGCTGTCAGATCAAAAGTCAGTGCAACCACACACATAAGTTTTTGTTACAGACACTCGTCTCAGAACAAGAACACCAGCATACTGTACTTCCATGATAATCACCATCTTCACAGTTACATCAGCCCTTGGGGAAAAACCTGCGCTGCCTTTCTTGTTGTGTTCTTCAGTCTTTTCAGAGCTCAACAATAGAAAAACCTCTTACACAATCTCAGCAGGCTCTTTCTCGTAAACTAGGACATGATTCATGTTTTTGCATCTGCTGGGATGTTGGTGTGTACATGTGTGTATTCTCTTTCTACTGTTGCTGTGTCAATAATATTTGTGGGTGGATTGATGTTTGCCTGAAATTTGGCTAAAAAGAAGAAGATAACTGCAGAGGTTCCCTACCAAGAGACGAAAGCATTGCATTAACAAGAAAACAAACACTGATGAAAATCAAGCTTATTTTGATCTGTACCAATATGTACGTACTCCATATTGCCAGAAGAATTTAATTGTCTTTACATACCCTTCCTTAACTCACCTTTTCCATCAATACCAGCATGACACTCATAAATGGAGAACCTTAAGGTTGTGGTTTTGATGGACTCAACTGAACCCGCATGTCTTATTTTGCTTTAAAGAAATCTGTTGCTGATCCAACCTTAATTCAAAAAATAACATTTAACCTAAGGATGTACAAACAACCTTAAGTTATTTTACTGCATTTTTTTCACTTAGGTTTGTTTTCAGTTTTTTAAGCAGAATTGCTCAGTATATATGTGTGTGTATATATATATATATATATATATGTGTGTATATAAAGTCAATCATTTGAATTTCTCTCTTATACTTTTAATATTATTATTATTATTATTATAGTCACAGTTCTGATTACAGACTCTCTCAGTGAGTGGCAGCTGGAGACATTTTGCTCAAGATATTTATATGTATATA